>JADILG010000565.1:0-15097 GCA_017591655.1 Thielaviopsis populi
GGGGTGGGGGGGGGGGGGGGGGGGGGGGGGGGGGGGGGTGTGGGGGGGGGGGGGGGGGGGGGTGGGGGGGGGGGGGGGGGGGGAGGAATCAGCGCTTCAGGGCCTGGGAGGGCTGTGGCGAGTGCTGGAGAGCCCTGTAGCGTTCTGAAGAGCCCTGTAAGCCACGTACAACACAGCACTGTACGGCAGGCCAGACAGCCTGCAGCCATATCTACAGGGCCCTCTCTCTCGATACAGAGCCCCCGCCCTCGCTCACAGAGCCCTCTCTCTCTCGTTACAGAGCCGTCATCCCCTATATCTCTCACCCCTACTACCCACACCACAACCCCCTCTCTCTCTCTTTGCTCTTATCTCCTCCTCAAACTTCTCTCCTCTTCTTCTTTTCCTCATGCAAATCCAACTCAAGCCCTTCCTCATCCTTTAGCGCGTCAGACGCTTTTGCATGTGAGAAAAATCAAATGCCCGATTTAAACGCGACAACGCCTCGGCCACGAAATGCCTGCTCTGACGTTTATTGCCTATTCCTGAGCCTACACTATACAGCCAGCCCGCCAGCACACCAGCATGCCCTCTCTGTGCCGCCCGACCCCGCACCTCGAAGCCGCCCCCCACCCAAAGCCGCACGTCTGCTCCGTCTTCTCCCACCGGCTACCGCGCCTTTACCCCTCCTCTGCCGCCCGCTCCGCCGCCCGCTCGCCCGCAAACCGTGAAAGCCCCGCATGCTCGTCCACAGCCACCCGCTCACCCATGATAATCTCGCTGTGTGTCGACAGCCCTGCACTGTCGCTGCCGTGCGCCTGACGTCGGCCTGACGGCGGCGATGCCTCCCAGTGCCGCGCCTCTTTGGGCAGCGGGTTCCACCACGGGCTCGGCCGCGCGTGCCACGCCTGGCTGCACAGCTCCCAAAGCCGGCTTGCCGCGCGCTTGTACGCAAAGCGCTCGTCCTCGCCCGTAAACGCGCCCGTCTTGGTGTAGTCCACAGCGCCGCCTGCTGCTGAGCCGCGCCCGGCGTCCTGGTCGGGATTGTAGTGGGATGTCGCTGACGCAGTATCGTAGTACGAGACATTGGGTCGGAACGGCGCCGCCTGGTCCTGGTACACCTCAGCAATGGTTTCGGAATATGTCGCGTCGTCGTCTTCGTCTTCCGATGGCGCGGCAGATGAGCCGCCAGAGCCTTTGCGCCGCGACTCGGGGAAAAACAAGCCATCGGGCCCCGTCTCTGCCCTGATATGCAGGCGGCACCCCGCCTCGTACACGGCATCGAGGAAGGTGATGAAGCGGCGCGCTTCGTTCTTTTGCGCAAGCCTCAGAACAGGCACGCCCTCGACTACAAACGTGTGGTATGTCGACGCCAAGGTAATGTAGTCTGCGGGCCCCATGGAATCGGCCAGGTCGGCAAAGTCAAACACAGCCACGCCGTCGTAGGTCCGGGGCACTCGTACAGCATGTCCATAGACGTGCAACGTCTGCGGGCTCCATAATGTCGTGTTGTCTTGGCTCATGACTGGTAAAAGTGAAGCTGCAATATCAGAATCCCCTTCGCCTGCAAGCAGATAGTACCGGGGCAAGTGTCGCGAAACGCATGTATCCGCGGAGTGTCCGTCTCCGTCTACCGCGTCTGTATATACCGGGCACGAGACACTGCGGCCGTGTGCTAAGCCCACGCTCTCCGTCTTCTCGGTGGTATCCCGTCTCCTGTAGTCGCTAGACCCGTCCATGTTCCAAAAGTCACAGCGTGCCTTGAGCACGTCGACAAAGGCGGAAAAGTCGCTTGCGCTCCCAAACAGCTCGCCCTTTTGCTGCTTCAGACCAAACGACAGGAACTTGGTGACCATGTCGCGAAACGGCGCCGGCGCATAGTCCACGCCTGACGCTCGTTGCAGCTCGTCGGGCATGCGGTTCGAGGACGCCACCAGCACGCCGCCCAACTGGAAAAAGGCAATCATGAGATGGTTCAGGATCTTGCTGGCTGCGCGGTCGGGCATCTGGAACTCGTCGAGGAAGAGAATAGGCGAGTCCTCGACCAGCTTGTGGGCCATCCAGAGTAGCGAGTACGACGAGGGCGAAGGCGACGACAACGAAGACGACGACGACTGTCCGTTTCCGTTGTCGAGCTGACTCGCGCCCACGTGCGGGTTCCGCATGCGAAAGGTCTCGAGCTGAGAGAAGACGTAGAGCATAAACGTGTTGAAATGCCAGCGTCTCTTGCGGCTAGTTGGCAGGCCGTCCGACAGCAGGTTGAGCAGCATGGACTTGCCTGTCCCCACCTCGCCCGACACAAAGAGACCTCTGGGCGAGTCTATCTGCATGGCATGCTCGTGGCTACTGAGCAGCTTCACCAGCGCCATGTCATGGGCGTGGGGAGAGCGCATGAGGCTTTTGAACAGCGGGTTGCCCCAGATCGAATGGCCGCGCACGGCCAACTGGTCTGGGGAGTCTGCTGGGGCGTGGTCGGCCGTGGGGCGCGTTGCGCTCAGCTGTGCCACTTGGTTGAGCCGGTCCCGGTACTCTGCTGCCGGAACATAGTCCTTTAGCCGAGCATAGACGCCGCGGAGGTGCAGCGCAAGCCGGTGCTGTGCGGGATCGGGAACCAGCGCACCAGTAGAAACTAGCGACTGGTACTTTACCAGCGGATCGGTGATGGTCGGGACCGAGGTTGAGTAGCGGCGACAATGCCGTCGCACATGACGGGGTCTCACTCTGGCGGCGCCCAGAGCAGTAGCAGTGGCCTGTGGAATCTGACGCATCTTTCAGCTGCAGTTTTCAAGTGTGCCGTAGGCGAGCGATAGAATCATGCAATCAAGGCGTCTCTTACGACAGATTCAGTACTATAAGAAAAGCGTGCAGACAAGAGTGATGGTAGGGGAGGGGGGGGGGCAAGATAGTTTCTTATCTGATTTCGCGCATGTACAGCGTCGGTAGGGTTATGTGGAACCCTGGGCTGGGCGAAACCCTGGGCTGGGCGATACAGTGCCCAACAGGATGGGCGATGGGCAGAGGGACAGCATGCAATGAATGGGCGTGCAATGTACGTGCAGAGTGCGTGCAATGTATGTACATTCTGCACGCTTGTCCAGCGCGATCCCTGGCCTCAGCACTTCGCTGCGCCGGCCACTGGCACTCGGGCCACAATTGGCACAACGATGCATGGCCAGTACATACATGCATATGTACAATGTAGAGTCCATGTACTGCATCAGGGCCCAAGTCGCGCTCGCTGTCACGTACACCCTGCGCCAGGAATGCCACTGTGTCACGTGATCACCACCAGCCCGAGGCTCCAGGTACCCAGGTATCCAGGTACTCAGGTACTCAGGTACCTTGCCGCTTTTTTGTGGGGCGCCTGCCGCGGTTGTCCAGTAAGCGAAGTTTTTGTTGACGCTCTTTCTTTTTTCCATTGAAAGCCAGAAGGCAACAAGGCAAATTCCATCACGCACACAACCTGCAGCTTCGATTTTTTCACTCTTTTTTTTTCTCTGCCTTTTTTCTGCCTTTTTTTTTTCTGCTGCTGTCATCATCACGACTTTGCTTCGTTTCTTGATCGCGGCCTTTTTTCATATTCATCAAAAGACGCCCTCCATCGCGTATCGCTCTTGCTTCGCATCGCGTCTCTCATTTAATTCCTGCAAATGTACTAATATTCGCCCTTTTTTTTTCTTTCTTTCTTGGCTGCCTTTGCTGCCCTTTGTTTTTCTTTTAGCTAGAGCTTCCCCTAGTTGGGAGCTTCACTCTGCAGCCCGACCACCCATCTATCCATATCCATATCCATCTACCCCCATCTCGACATCGCTGATTCTCGCGTCTACCTGCCTGCCGCCATGTTCTCTCCAACAGCCGCTGAGCAGGGCGTGCAAACCCGCAGCCGTCGTCGCCGCCAGAGGCCCAAGGGTGCCGAGGACTCGGAGCCTCTGCCCAAGGCTAAACGCCAGCGTCTGCCCTTGGCCGAACAGCCCGCCCCTAACTCTGTCGGCCTCTCCAGAACCAAGCTCGACATGGCGCCAGAGATGGCCGAGGTCAAGGCCTCCAAGATTGCCATGCTCAATGTGTCGCCGTCGCCCGCCTCGGAAAAGCTGGGCATGAGCCTCGAGACTCCGCGCAGAGAGCTTTCCATGCGCTCCAAAAAGCCCAAAACCGGCGAGCGCGTCAGCAAAGGCGATGGCAGCGTCATACTGGTAATTCTCATTCTGCCTCCACAACTGGCCTTCCTGGCCGTGTCGTGCCGTGCCGTCTCTTGCTAACACCTAGCCCTCTTTCCAGGTCACCAACAATGCCTTTACTGTCAGCAAGCTTCCCAGCCTGCCTGATCGCATGCGCGCCGAAGCCTTTGGTAAGCCACCCACGTCTATCTACTCGTCTCTCATCTTCCACACTCTGCTCTCCCGCCCCCCTCGCCGCTCACAAACTAACCCGCGTCTGACCTCCAGATGCGCAATGCGGCGGTATCTTCTCCTCCACCGGCTACGGCCTGTCCCTCACACACACCCACGCTCTTGTTTGGCCCTACACCTCGGCCGCCTCTTCCCCGGAAACATTCACCTTCACCCTACCGCAAACCTCCAGAAACCCGACGGATCCCCTGCCCCTGGGCTCGCTCGTCGCTCCCTCTGCCTCCACGCCCGAACCCGGTCTCGTCGTCATCATGCCCACCACCGGCCGCATCACCTTCTGGGAGTCTATTTCCAGTGCTGCCACCATGGACCTGATGCGCCAACAGCGCCACGGTGTCGAGCATACCATTAGCGGCCTGTCCAGTGGCGAGAATGCCATCCAGCTTACCAGCGCCGATCCTTCGGGATTTGTTGTCGCATTCAGCAGTGGCCGCCTCGGATACATGTCAGTGCGTGACGCGCATGGCAGACCAGCCATTGCGTTTCAGTTTTTGAATTCGAATCTCACCCCTGCTTCGCATGGCTTTTTCGGCAGCATCCGTAATGCCCTGGGCCAGTATACCGGCCGCGGTGACATTGCTGCCGTGCACTCTGAGCGCACTACGCGCATCGGAGAACGCAACATTACCGCCGCCACCTCCAAGGGAAAATTCCTGGCCTGGAGGTTTCACCGCGGTGGCCAAAATGAGGTCCTCAACGAGGTCGATCTGTGCGACTCCCTGCTCAGAGCCATGCGGACTGCAATGCCTCAAACCAGAGACTTTCCCGATGACTCTTTTGCCCTGCTCGACTTCACCTATGTGCCCAAGGGCCTGGATGCCAAGCACATGGACATGAGTCGCTTGAGTGATGCTCTCGGCTCCGACGGCTCATTCGAACAGCATCTGTTGTTGCTGGTCAGTCTCACCAAGCGCTACACGAGCCGGTACTGCCTCGTTGAAGTCATCATGACGCCTACCTCTTGCAACATTGGCATGCTTCGACCTCTTTCCTCCTTCACCACGCCCGTCGCCAGCCATTCCGACAATAGACCCTGTGGGCCACGACTGTATCTTCCCCGGCCTGCCCTAGTTGCCTTTGCTGTGTTCGACCATTCGGTTGTCGTTGCGTCTATTGCCAACCCGCCCGAATCACCCGAGTCACAGCTTCAGGAGGAGGTCACGCATGCTCTGCCCGACATGTTTGAAGACACCATCGACCTCCGCGACGAATCCAGCCAGGAAATCATTGGGTCTGGATACGAAGAAATATCGTCTACGCAAAACCTGCCGTACGACGAGGGCTGGGTCCACCGAAATTCCAAACCGAAAAACCCTGCCACGGTTATTCTCGTCCGTGGCGTTGGCCTGCTCCGCATTGCCACCAACGACATTGACAAGTTTGCCAGCGAGCGTGCGCCCGAAGTGACTGCCAAGAGCAAGCTCGAACAGACCGTCTTCTTTGGGTGCAAGGCAGGAACCCCACTCGTCTTTGACGGACGTCGTGAGACTCATTTCACCAACGATGAGCTGAGCGCTGCGGCTGTAAATCTTAGCAGCGAGATCCTCAGGTCAACCAACGCCCACATGGGCACACTCCCGCTCGGCATGGCTGAAAATCTGGCCAGCCGCCGGGAGGCCCTCGATCGCCTGGTCAAGCATCTGACCGCTACTAATGTCAAGCTCAGCCGGTCTGCTCGCTGGAAACTTTTATGGGACGCAGAAAAGATGCTAGTCGCTTCGCTTTTGTGGGCTCGCCATGAGGAATACATGGCAGCCAACCCGTCAACCAACAAGGAGGAGACCTTTATCCGCAGACTGATCTTTTTCGTTCATGAAAAACAGAAAAAGGATATGAACAAGGCCATTGGTGAATTAGATGCCGTCCGCCATTGGTTTATTCACGACGTGTGGCGCATGGACTTGTTCATGGCCTGGATCTGCGAATCGGTCAAGGTTGTGTCCAAACACAAGATGGCCGATGAAGCCCAGGTTACCGAGAACATCAACGACGCTATTGACTTGTATGTCATGTCACTATCGGCTGCCTACAGGTTCCGCCAGCAGAATCTAGCAAAGTATGGGTTGGAAAACGAAGAGCTCAGCCACGGAGTTCTCTCCAGCTATGAGGATCTACCAGAGCCCTGGACGGGCCAACGGCTCGTTTCCGCGCAGCTAAAGAAGCTGCTTGAAATGTGCTATCGCTGGATTAGATCGTACAGCGATGTGTTTAGCAAACAGATGGAGGCTAGCAAGGGAAACCAACCCAGTGCCGAAGGCATTTCGAAAATCATTACTGGGCTTCCGGGTCTGACGGACTGCTATCTGCTTTCGACTCTGGAGCAGGCACGTTTCTCGTTGGAGAGCTCGGTTGCGCGTGAGTCGACTTACGGCCAGCAGTGCAAAAAGCAGTATGACGCCGACAAGTTCGACAAGGTTGTTCCTCTGTCACAGTTGGACCTGTGGGACGAGGCCGAGGCGCTGGCCCGCAAGCACGAGAGCTGGGACGCCATTGCCGAGATTCTCGTCACGCATGCCGATGCTCTTGCCGAGAAGCTCAGACTCGACAAGCGGCTTTCGCCCAGCGAGTCGGAGCGTGTCAAGCTTGCCATCAAGGAGCAGGAAAGCCGGCTGGAAAAGTACTTTACTGAGCTGGGCAAGCCGTTTGCGTACGCAGCGTACGATGTCCTGCTTAAGCATCATGGGGTCTCGGGCGTTCTCGATTTTGGCGGCGACCACAAGTCGTACAAGACGAGCTATCTGCGTGGGCGGGGCGAACTGGCCCGCATCTCGTGGATCAACGATGTGCAGCTTGAAAGGGACCTGAGTCACGCGGCTAACACGCTCCTCAATCTGGGGTCCAGCCGCGAGCAGCAGGTCTGGAACAAGAAGATTGAGCTCAGCCTTGGCAAGCTGGCGCTGATGGCCAGCGAGTGCAGCGTCAAGTCTGTGGCACAGCCCAATCTCGGCTTTCCGGACTTTGAAAACAGTGACGAGAAGCGCATGGCAGACGTGGACAAGCAGCTGTCGGTCATCAAGATCCAGGACGCGCTGTACCGGATAGTCTACGGCAACGTGCGCGAGGCGCTGGACGAGACGGCGGAACTGGAGCTTGTCATGGACATGTTTGCTGTCAAGATTCCCAGCATGCACAAGGTGTCGCGGCAGGTGTTTGAGTCGGGCATGCAGCGACTGCTGCATCACGAGGCGCTGGATGCGATGACGCTGGTGGACCTCCTGACGCTGGGCCGGTACGAGCTGGCGGATTTTTATCCCTTTTTCCTGGCTCTGCAGGTGGCTGATGCAGGGCTCAGCGGCGAGCATCTGAAGAAGACGGTCCGGTTGATCTGGAGACGGTGTCTGATCTCGGACGACTGGACGGTCATCAACGCCACGCAGGGCCGCGACGACTCGGAGGTGATGCAGACGCTGGTGCAGACGCAGTTTTTCAACACTGCGCGGCAGTGTCTCTTGCACTGTAAGTTTTTGCCGACATGTCGATTTCTTTTTTTTTTCTTTTTGTTTTTGTATTTTATTCTTGGACGCTAACATGATATCTCTTGCTGCTCAACCAGACCAGGACTCCAACGCGGTCTTCCGGCCGCTCAAGCCGTCGGATGTGCTGGGCGTGTTCACGGAGGCGCCTGACCGGCGCTTCGCCGACATGGAGCAGGCCTACCAGGACAAGCTGGTGGCGGCGGCGGCGTGGGAAGACTCGGTGCTGCGGGGCTACATGGACAAGCACCGTCTGGAGCACTGGGCGCTGACTATTGCGCAGGACAAGCAGGCCATGCTCAGCTCGGACGTGGCAGCTGCGGGGCCGCTGCCGTTGGCGACGTCGATGGCGATGCCGGCGGTTTCCGCGGGTGCGGGCGGAGGTGTCTCGCGCAGATTGTTTTCGTTTGCCAAGGACGGGTCGGCAGACGAGCAGCAGTCGCAGCAGCAGCAGCAGACGCCGATGCGGACGACGCGGTCGTCGCGGCGGTTGAACGGCGTGAGCACCAAGTTTAACAGTCTTTCCTAGGGCGTGTTTTTCTACGGACGCGCGCGCGTGTGTGTGTGTGTGTGACTGTCTGTGACTGTCTGTGGGTGTGTGGGTGTGTGTGTATGCTTTGCGGCTTCGTCCTTGGTTTTCTGCGTTTTCTCTACTGGCATATCTTCATTTGGTTTTTTTCTTCTCTTTTTCTTTTCTTTTTTTTTCACTCTCTACGAATAGCGTCGTTGATTTTTGTTCTACACACTTTTTTTTTTCTTTTTGTTTCACTCTTTTTCTTTTTTTTTCTCGCTCTTTTTCTGGCTTTTTCTAGCCTTTTTTTCGCTCCTTTTTTTTGCTCTTTTTTTTTTCTTTTCTTTCTTGTTTATTGGCTCGTGCGACCGCTTTTGTCTGGTCTCGCCTTTTTTGCCTTTTTTGCCTTTGGTTGCTTGGATCGCTTTGTGGTCAATAGTTTTCATGTTTACGTATTTCTATTTTTTTTGTATTTTTTTTTGTCTTGACTTTCTGTGTGAGAGAGAGAGAGAGACAGGATGCGTGTGTGTGTGTGTGTGGTCAAGTAAACATGTCGTTCTTCTCAAAAGAGGTGGACTGCAGGAATTAAGGGTTGCATCGTATCCTATCGTAACAACGCGTTGTTGTTTTTTTTTAAAAAAAAAAAAGCCTAAAAAATAGGGAAAAAAAAAGAGAAAGGAAAAGCAGGAAAAGCAGGAAAATATTCTTTTGTTTGTGGGTTTGGTATGTTATAACCCTAAACCCTGGTGCACTATCGATTCTGGGTCGGTGAGTTTCGAATTTCAAGGTATTGAGTTTGTTTGGGTGGAGATTTTACTGATGGGTAGGCGGTGACTGTTTTTTTTTTAAACTCTTTTTTTTACATTATTATTTTCTTCCAGTTCAGTCAAAAAGTCAGGTCGGGTCGGGTTCATTGACCAGTATGAGGCCAGGCCAGAGACCAGGCGAGAGGTGTGATCGCGAGTACCGAGAGAGATATTGGGGGACCTTTTTTTTTTTTTGGTATTTCTGAATATTATTTTGTTAATTTCTCGTCTTTTGTTTTGATTTACGAGGTTTCCTTTTCTTCTTCTGGTCCCTTTCTGGGGGATGTGATAACCCTGGTTAGGGTTTGTGCTGGGAACGAGATGAGAGAGAAAACTGGCCATCTTTAGACGGGGGCCGGGAGGAGGAGGACGACGACGAGGAGGAGCAGGAGACGCGGAGAATAGAGGAGCGTGGAGTTGTGGATTGTGTCTCGTATATTATTTATTGTGTGTTATCACTGGCTGTCTCGTGAACCCCGCGCAGTGGCAAACCAAAGCAACAAAGCAGTAGCGAACAATAGCCGGGCCGTAGTTTGCTGCTTGCTCTCAAAGGAGCTAGAAAACACATAAATGCCACATCCAGATAGACAACAACAAGCCCAGCCCAGCCCAGCCCAGCCCGTCTTTCGTGTGTCTCTTGTCTCTGTCGTTAGGAAGCCCAGCCCCCGCTGGCGTCGTTCGCCCCCCTTCTTTAGCTAGAGCCAGACTTTGACTTGGAGCCCCGTTCCTTCGTCGCCTGTTCCTTTGTCCTTCGTTCCTCGTTCTGGTCCCTCGTTCCTCGTTCCTCGTTCCTCGTTCCTCGTTCCTTTGGCCCCCTCCTCCCTGGCAGAAAAAAAAAAGGAAATAGGAGCGGTGCGAAAAGGGCCTTGGTTGATGGCCGCACTGTGATGGTGGCCGGCGACTGGAGGTTGGACTACAGTGTGGAAGGGACGAGCGCACTGTCTTTGGGTCATCCAGCTTCCCCCCGGCCAGAGCAGGGCAAAGGCAATCTCCCGGGGGGGGGAGGGAAGGAATGGTAGACTGCTGTAGTTGGGGTGTCTACAGTTCTTGACTGCTGTGGCTGCGGTGTCTACAGTGCTGTACTGCTGCTGAAATTCGGCTGGCCTGCGGCGCTGTCAGTTAGTGGGTGGCCCGCCAGTCAGTGGCCCGTGGTCCGTGGCCCGTCCGCTGGGCCTCGCCTATTTGCGTTGGCTGTCTATTGTGTATTTTCTTTTTTTATCTGGTTATTTTCTTTCTATACCAACATTCAAGGTTTTTTTTTTTTTTAATTCTTTTTTAATTCTTTTTTTAATTCCTTTTATTTTTTCGCCCTCTTTTTTTCTTTCCCTTTTTTTTTTCCTTCTCTTTTTCTCTAGTTTCGCGCTCTTCTCGTCTCTCGTGTGCATCTTCGTCTCGATCTTGTTTCTTTTTCTTGTCCTGTCGCGAGATCAGAGCATCATTAATTCTTTTTTTCTTCTTTTCCTCTTCTCTGCCTTTTTTTTAATTTTTCTTTTTTTCCCTTTCATCATTTCGACTTTCTTTTCTTTCGTGCTTGTTATTGTTTTCATTCGTGTGCAATTATTTCAACGCTAAAGAATCGAGAAGCCTCTGGAGAATTAATTCCTCGTGTTTATTCCATCAATCTCCAGCCTCGAAGTAAAGAGAGAAAAAACAAGAAATCGGAAGATACAATCGAAAGATATTAAGAAAAAAAAGACTCAATTGAAGCCCGACTTGTTCCGCGTCTCGCGATACCGACAGAAAATCACGCCCGCGATAATTCCACCCAAAAAAAGACAGCCGGTCCCGATCTCGACACAAGACGAAGCCGACGAACGCCACGACGACGCACGACTAGACACGACACACAACACGCCCCGGAAGACCAGCGCCACTCTTGTCCAGACTGCCGAAACAGACGGTGCCGATTTGAAGACAATAGAACAAGAGCTTGGATAGGGTTGATTGATTCTTGTTGGTACGTTTGCCTGTGATCTTATCACCAGTTGCTCCTCCTCCTCCCCAATTACCCGCTGTCGCTGCTACACACCGGCACGGCCAGACTTTTATCTCTCATCACCAGCCAGCCAGCCAGCAAGCCAGACAGCCAGCTGCTTGCTGCTCAGTCAGACGCTCGCTTGATGCATGACCCCTGACTATGCACTGCTGCTGCACCGTGTATCCCAGCCAATCACTGCCTGCTGCTGTCTACTGTCTACTGTCTACTGTCTGCATCCCTCTCGACCCGTCTCTCCTTGTATCTCTGTCCATGTCTTTATCTCTTCTTACACACACACACACACTCTCTCTCTCTCTCTGTTCATCACACTCTCTGTGTCTGCCTCTCCCCTCTCGCCCTCTCTCTCCTGCCCAGAGCCCTGGCCACTAAATCTCGCATCACACCCTCTATCATTCTACATCCCTTGACCGACAAGGGCCTCTGCCCAACAACACTCACTGGCCCATCCGTCTCGTCTCCTCTCCCTTTTCCCCTTCTGCGGAATGCGACTAAGCTCGGTGGTCCATTGATGTACATTGATTGGCCTTGCCTGGCCTTGCCTTGCCTTGTCTTGTCGTCACTCCCAAACCCAACCACACAGGAACACACGCACGCACGCACTCACCACAGACGGACACTCTGCTAACTTGACGCGCTCCTCCTCCTCCCTCCTACAGTTTGACGCCAGCCCATCTCTCTACCTCGCACTCTCTCTTTCTTTTCCCCCACTGACAGACACGCACACGCACACGCTTCCTGCTGCTGTTGCTGCTCTGTCTCCCGCATCTCGAGTCTCTCCGAGTCCTCCTCGCCTTGTCACCAACCCATCACCAACCCATCGTGCTTCTCCTGTCTGCACCACAAAGCCGCCGTCATGTCGTCATCATCATCCAATGTCGTTGGTGTGCACTACCGCGTCGGCAAAAAGATTGGCGAGGGTTCTTTCGGCGTTATTTTTGAAGGAACGAACCTCTTGAACAGCCAGCAGGTTGCCATCAAGTTTGTATGTCTACATTCCTCCCCCGTCTTTGTCTGCCCTCCGTGTCTGCAGACTCCCCTCTCCCTTGCCGAGTGATGCCGCATGTACTGACTCCAGCCCTCTCGCCGTCTAGGAACCGCGCAAGAGCGATGCTCCCCAGCTTCGCGATGAGTACCGTACCTACAAGATCATGGTCGGTTGCAGTACGTAAAAAAACCCCCCAATCCTTTCCTCAAGCATCTCTCTCTTTCTCCTCTCTCTCTCTCTCTGCCGCCGCACACAATCTAACTCGGCTACCTCCTCACCCTTCTTCCGCCAAACAGAGGGCATCCCCAATGTCTACTACTTTGGCCAGGAGGGTCTCCACAACATTCTGGTTATCGACCTTCTGGGCCCCTCGCTTGAAGACCTGTTCGACCACTGCGGCCGGAGGTTCAGCATCAAGACTACGGTCATGGTTGCCAAGCAGATGCTGTCTCGCGTGCAAACTATTCACGAAAAGAACCTCATCTACCGCGACATCAAGCCCGACAACTTTTTGATTGGCCGGCCGGGCACCAAGGCGGCCAACTTCATCCACGTCGTCGACTTTGGCATGGCCAAGCAGTACCGCGACCCCAAGACCAAGCAGCACATTCCGTACCGCGAGCGCAAGTCGCTGTCGGGCACTGCGCGCTACATGAGCATCAACACGCACCTGGGCCGCGAACAGTCGCGCCGCGACGATCTCGAGGCGCTCGGCCACGTCTTCATGTACTTTCTGCGCGGCGGGCTGCCGTGGCAGGGCCTGAAGGCGGCGACCAACAAGCAAAAGTACGAGAAGATTGGCGAAAAGAAGCAGACCACGGCCATCAAGGACCTGTGCGACGGCTTCCCCGACGAGTTCAACCAGTACGTGACGTATGTGCGGAACCTTGGCTTCGAGGAGAACCCCGACTACGACTACCTGCGCGAGCTCTTCACCAAGGTGCTCAAGGACCGCAACGAGATTGAGGACGACGTGTACGACTGGATGGTGCAGGGCAACCAGGGAAAGGTGTGGGACCCGACGACCAAGCAGCACGGCTACCACAGCCGGCCGGCCGCGGCTGGCGACCACCGCGACAGCCAGCGCCAGATGCAGGCCAACAATGCCAACAACCTGACGGTGGCGCGCCTAAACGCGGCCCAGCCGCCGCCACCGTCGCCCGTCAAGGCCATGGCGAACAAGCGCGACCGGCAAAACGCGCCCGGCGCGGTTAACTCGTCGCGCGTCGGCGGCATGCGCGATCTGGCCACGCCCACGGCCTCGACGCAGGCGCAGTTCCAGAATAGCGCCCAGAACCTGACGCAACAACAGCAGCAACAGCAGCCGCAGCTGCAGCAGCAGCGCATGAACTCGTTCTCGGCGCAGCAGCCGGCGCCCATGACGCAGGAGGACGTGGCTGGCGGCGGCGGCGCGCAGAGACCAGCTGAGCCGGCGCCTACAGGCTTCAAGAAGTTTGTGAAGATGGTGTGCTGTGGCTGAGTGGTGGGACTGAACCGGGCCGGGGGAGGGGGGAATGAGAATGTTTAGAACGGCGTGGATTAGAGATGGAGCACAAGGGCGTGGAGAGGGAAGGGGTGGGGGCGAGGGTTTGTGGTTTGTGGTCTGTGGTCTGACGCTGGTGTTTTGTATTGTTTTGCTGTTGTTGTTGCTGATTGATGCTGCTGCTGCCAAGGTCTTGTTTTTCTTTTTTTTCTTTTCTTTTCTTTTCTTTTCTGCTTGTTTCTTGTTTGTTTGTCGCACCAAAGTCTGAGAGCATTACTTGTTTTGTTTTCTTTTCCTTTTGCTGTTCTGCTCTGTTTAGCTGTTCTTGTTGTTGTTCTTCTGTTGTTGTTCTGTCTGCACGCCATCCGCCATCTTTTCATTGCCCAGCTGCTATAACGATTGTGTCATTTTCTTTTCTTTTTTTTCTTTTTCTTTTTATTTCGTTTTTTTTTATTCTTTTTCTTTTTCTTTTCTTTTTTTTTCCCATTTCTCTTCTCCCCCCTCTCCCTCCCTCCATCTGTCCCTCTCCCCATCATCATTGTTCTTGTTCGTGTCGCCCTTTTTTTATTTTATTTTCTTTTCTTTTTCTGCTACTTGATGCTAGTCGATTTTCTTTCCTTTTTAATGCTTCTTCCGCCCTCCTTTTTTTTTCTGGCTTTATTCCGTATTATTTGATGGTGTGTGTCTTTATGTGTCTATGTGTCTATGTGTATGTGCGTGTGCCGGGTCACCCATCGTCTGTCCTCTCTTCCTCTCACGCTGCTCGCTGTCTCTATATAGCGTCACGTGACGACATATCAGACCAAAGCGGGTGCTTCGCAGAGCCGCAGTGGGCGTCACGTAGCATTACTTGCTCGCTGTGGAATACATCCTTAGTCTCGGCCATCTCTCAAGTGTCGGACACACGCATCTACATTGGGCATTGGGATCGTTTGTATTTGCGCATGTTGCACGCCACAGCCTGTACCAGCCTATACCACTCCGTTCCAGGCCGTCTACGCCCCCGTCCGCGCTTGACAGGAATCTCACGGACAACATGTCGGCGTGGAGACAACCATCACCGTAGTAGACATGTATACTGACGTAGAATACAACAACCCCCCTCCCGCCTCTCAGGCCTTGCCGCCTCGCAGCGAATTGTAATGCTCGCCCAGCCCAAACCCATGCAGATAATACGCCAACCACAGCCTCCGCATCGCCCCATCCGCCTGTTTAGGCCGCAGCACATGCTCGCCGCCGCTGCGCACCACGACAATCTCAACCTTGCACGCGTCGGCCAGCGCCTGCAACTCCAACTGCCCGCCCCACTCGGCCGTATCGCGGATACGCCGCGCATACGCCGCGACATCAGCCAGCGCCTCGCCGTCGGCCGCGACCATGAACGGCGCAAAGTCGCCCGCGTGCGCCTCCATGTAGTCGGCCGCGACGCGGCGCAGCAGCGCGTGCGTCGCG
>JADILG010000567.1:0-15067 GCA_017591655.1 Thielaviopsis populi
AAACCAAGACAACCTTGGCCAGAAGCCCCATTTATTAACACAATGCCTAATCTAACAGAAACCCCCCCCCCCCTCCCCACGAAATGAAAGAGGGAAAGAAGCCAGAACAAAAAGGGCAGGAGGAGGGGGGAAATCTCGGGATAATCATATGGCGGTAGTTGCTCTGTTCTGGGTCCCGATGAAGAAGTTGCGGTGTTTGTTTAGACACTTGGGCCGCAGCCGGCCATTTCTTTTTTTTTTTCCCTTTATTTCTTTATTTATTTCTTCCTCTTTTTTATTCTTTTTCTTCCCTTTTTTCTTCCTTTTTTTGTTTAATCCTCTTCATCCTTAGCCTCGTCGTCTTCCTATTTTCTCCCGCCTTTTTTCTCTAGCTCGGATTTTCTTTTCTTTTTTTTTTTCTTCGTCGTCAAATTTACAAGAAAAGATTCCGACCGGCGTTGCCTCTTGTGTCGCCTTCTTATTCTGCCCACTCACATTCTCGTCTCTCTAGCTGCGTCGAGAGCATCGCCTGCTGCCGTTCTTGTTCTCTGCCCTTGTTTCGGTACACAATGGGGCTACTGTGAGTTCTCTCCCTCCGTGTTCCTCGGTTTCGGTCTCAGCCTCGGCCTCGGTTTCGGTCTCTCTGGCATGCGTTATCGCTCCGCCGCCCTGGAGCCCACCAACTGGTCCCGTGCTAACACGTCGCTGCAGAGCTTTGGGAACGGCCTTGGAATGGCCCGAGGCAAAGAAGAGAGCCCAGCAGGTGCGCGAATGGGGTATCAAGGTATGTTCAGGAACCAAGAATTGCCGGCTGCGGCCTGTCCGTGGCCCGCCGCTGGCTGTATCCGAGCCGAGCCAACCGGCTGGGCAGACGGGCGGCCGCACAACATCCCCACCATCACCATACAGTCCACGCCAGCTAACACTCTGCTACAGCAACTGCTTGAGATCTGGAACAAGGCCAAGACCAAGGAGAGGGATGCCATGCTCTGGGGTGATGAGGTGATTACTCCAACTCTACCGAGGGGGGAGGGGAGTAGACTCAAGACCATCTCCCCTGCTTCTTCTGGCTCAATTGTTGTTTCTTCCCGTTTGCTCACCGTTTGCCCCTAGATCGAGTACCTAGTGGTTGTCTATTCTCAAGACAAGCCTGGTGTTGTGCTGTCACTGCGCCAGGCCGAGATTCTGGACGAGCTTTCTCGGCTCAAGAATGTGACACTGCGCGATGCGTCGGGCGCCGTGAAAAAGTGAGTGTACCCGGGAAGCCCATCCGCCAGTCAGTCAGCTGTTCCAGCACCTAGCACCTAGCAGCGCATCAAGTTATCCCCCCCCCCCTCCCCCTCTTGCTAACACTATTCTCCGCCTACCAGACACGCCATGCCCGTGTTCCATCCCGAGTTTGGCCGCTTCATGCTGGAAACTACCCCCGGCAAGCCCTGGGGCATCGGCTTCAAGGAACTGCTCGAGGTTGAGCCTGACATGAGATTGCGCCGGAAGCTGGCCAGGGCCCACATGCTGCCAACCGAGTATCCCATAACCTTGACCACATTCCCACGCCTAGGATCCCCTGGCGT
The DNA here is from genome assembly GCA_017591655.1 of Thielaviopsis populi. Taxonomy (NCBI): domain Eukaryota; kingdom Fungi; phylum Ascomycota; class Sordariomycetes; order Microascales; family Ceratocystidaceae; genus Thielaviopsis; species Thielaviopsis populi. The sequence continues at coordinate 1,554 of JADILG010000567.1, forward strand.
CTTCAGCGACCCCTACTTCCCGCCCTCGGGCGAAAAGCTGCGCTCTCAGTTTGTGCCCGACGAGATTGCAAACCCCCACATCCGCTTCCCCACCCTCGCCGCTAACATCCGGTCGCGTCGGGGCCGCAAGGTCCAAGTCAACGTGCCCGTCTTCTTTGATAAGAACACACCCAAGCCATGGGTCGACCCCACCGTCGACTTTGACATGCACACCTGGCCCGAAGACGCCGACGTGCGCAACGGCGCCGCACCCGACAACTTCATCCACATGGACGCTATGGCCTTTGGCATGGGCAGCTGCTGTCTGCAAATCACCTTCCAGGCCATGAACATCTTCGAGGGCCGTACCATGTACGACCAGCTGAGCCCGCTGGGGCCCATTATGCTGGCGCTCACGGCCGCCACGCCCATCTACAAGGGATTCCTGGCGGACACCGATGTCAGGTGGAACCAGATTGGCAACGCCGTCGACGACCGGACGCGCGAGGAGCTTGGTGAAGAGCCGCTCAACAACGACCGCTGGAGAATCCCCAAGTCCCGCTACGCCTCCAACTCAACCTACATCTCCACCGATGCCCGCCTGCGCCCCGAGTACTTTGACCCCGACCTGGTCATTGACCCCGCCATTAAGCAGCAGCTGATGGACGGCGGCATGGACGACCGGCTGGCCACCCACTTTGCTCACCTCTTCATCCGCGACCCCATTGTCGTCTTCGAGGAGGACCTGCAAGAGCTGGACCTCAACAAGACAGACCACTTTGAGAACATCCAGTCCACCAACTGGCAGCACATGCGCTTCAAGCCGCCGCCGGCCGACAATTCCATTGGCTGGAGAGTCGAATTCCGGCCCATGGAGATCCAGTTAACCGACTTTGAGAACGCCGCCTTTTCTGTTTTTATGGTGCTCATCACGCGCGCCATTCTATCGTTTGACCTCAACTTTTACATCCCCATCAAAAAGGTCGACGAGAACATGGAACGCGCCCATGCGCTCGACGCCGTCAGCACGCAAAAGTTTTATTTCCGCAAAGACCCGTTCCCCAAGCGAGCGTCTCGCGCCGGCGGCGGCGACGCCTCGTCCTCTTCGCGGCCCTGTTCACGCGCCCCTAGTCGGCCGGCGTCGCCGTTTGGCCCAGTAGAGGACGAGTACACCGAGATGACCGTCAACGAAGTCATCAATGGCGGCCACCCAGACGGCTTCCCTGGCCTGGCCACCATTGTCGAGTCGTACCTCGACAACATCAACGTCGATGTGACGACGCGCTGCGAGCTGGTCAAGTACCTACGCCTGATCCGCCAGCGCGCCAGCGGCGAGCTGTGCACGGCGTCGCGCTGGATCCGCGACTTTGTGGCCACCCACCCGGCCTACAAGCACGACAGCGTCGTCACCGAAGAAATCAACCGAGACCTGATTGCGTCAGTCATTGCGCTTGGCGATCGCGAAGCCAACGGCGAGCGCTTCAATGGCGGCGGCGTGCACGGCTTGGACAGGCTGTACGGCAACTTCAAGGGTTGCAAGCTGGGCGAGGACTTCCAGGTGGTGGCTACCCGGGGCGCCGAGGGCTCCGACGAAGCCGTGGCCGTGGCCGTGGCCGTGGCCTCGGAAAATGACGAGGAGGATGTGGCCATGGCTGAGGCCAACGGAGTCGAGGCTAGCAGCATCCATCTAAACGGGGCTGGGACTGAGTCTGATGCGGAGACGGAGGCTGAAACTGACAAGATACTCACGCTCAAAGGCAGCGAGATCCAAGAGCCAATCGAATCTCAGGCGTGAGCGCTGCTGAGACCTATAGTGTGCTATGTACTCTTATTTCGCTTCCTCTCCCCCCCCCCCCCCCCCTCTTTCCTTTCCCTTTTTTTGGTTTCTTTTGGTTCTTGTGGCTCATTTTTTTTCACTCATTTTCTCTTCACATTTTTAAGCGAATATATGGTGTTTCCTTTTCTCGTGGTTCTCTTCAATCGTGACCTGATGTATCTTGTACTCCGCATCCCCATTTTACCTCTACTTTTTTGTTCCTCGTCTACTTTCGAGGCCCGCCTACAGTAGCATAGTTGCCGCAAGGCCCCTCTTGCCTCTGGCCCCCGTCCCGCCCTCTGACGTGGCTCGACTCACTTTCCAAGGCTTGCCGTTGCTGTGTAACGTCGTCTAGCAATGCAGAAGTCAATGCAAGACATGACAGCAGATTTCTGCTTTGGCCGCGGCGACGCACTGCACCTGGCCATTGCATTAAATAGAGATAAAATGAAATATATAAAAGGTCCTCAACCCACGCCGGTACGGCAGGTGGCGATTCGGGCAAGTGGTACAAAGACTTGTTGCAGATGGGGAAGGTAGCACGGCGTTTTTGACGTCGCACAAGACGACGTACCTTGCTGCTTAAATACTCCCATTTATAGCCCATGAGGAGAAAGGGGACCGACTTGCGCCCTGGTGAGAGCAGAGCTCCCAGCTCTAATGATACTTGATCTCCTTTTTGCGCCGTATCACCGCGTATGTATTGCGTACCAATATAAGCCCCCCCCCTCCCCCCCTTCAGCCAAAGAAAAAGGGAAATAGATACTCAGATCCCGTGTACTTGCAGGCCGTTGTCTCTGATGGGGTAGCACAACGAGCAACGGCAGGTCAAGACGGGCAAAGAAAAAAAAAACAGGCTGAGGACTTGTAGCGTCTCCAACTCCATCCACCACAGCATACGGGCAACTGTGATGCCTGTCTGTTGTGACTTGATTTGCTGCCGCGGGTGGCTACCCAGGGCAGCACAGTCCAGTAGCACAGTGTGGGGCGTGGCTGAACTGTGTAACACAATAAGCTCCAACAAAGCTGGGGGGGGACAGACTGTGCTGGCCGAGCTGTTGTCTCCTTTTTCCTGCACAGTGTCTCATGTCTCTTGCGCTGCTCTCTTATGTCATTGTCTCTGCTTCTCTGCCTGTCTGGGTTTCGTCTCGCGCAAAGAAACAGCAGACAGAACAGAAGGGAAAAGGCTATTCTTCTGGCAGTCTGACTCTCTTGCTTGCTCGTTCTGTGCCACGTGGTATGCTGCGATTTGAAGTAGCGATCGCCCGTTTTGCTTGTGTAAGTGTGTCTCTATATCCGCGTGCCGCGTCGACGCCCGTGTCCCGATGCCCGTGCTTGTCTGCTCTGCCCTCTCTCTCTCTCTCTGTCTATCCACATTCACACCCGGGCGTGTCCAATCTTGGCATCACCTCTACCGCCCGCCCTTGTTGGCTGTCTTCCCTGTCTTGTCTGTCTTGTTTTCGCTTCCGTGAGCGATATGGCGCGATCAGGAAGCCTGGTCCGTTGCAAGACCGCCCAGAGATTGGGTGCATGCATTGTCTGGGCGTTCTGTGCATGAGTACTGTGCGGGTTACAGTCAAGAGAGAGAGAGATCTTGTTTCCCTCGTTACCATCACATTGACGGTCTGCAGGGCAGATAATACAGAGACATTTTTGACTGCTGCGGAGTTTTCTCCTTGTCTCTTTCTGCCCTCCCCCCCCCTCCCTGCCACCGCCATCTTTGAACGTGGCATGCCCCATGGCCAATGGCCGGGGGCCTCCTGTTGTGAAATAGGACGATATCAAAGGATAGATGCAGATGCAGATGACAACAGCGTATTTGTGCGTCTCCAAGGAGAAACGCGCGATTTTCAATGAGCGAGTCTAGGTCTTCTGCTCACATGTACACTTCAGGTTCTCCGACTTAGTGGGGAGCCTGGATCGGCGCACATGGTGTGTAAGAATGTGCTTATACCATGGTCCCAGCTTGCACGTATTCCGTTTACGTGTGTGTGTGTGTGTGCTTGTGTGCAGTCCCTGTCGTTGTGAGCAGTTGTAACGGAGATATAGACACCGCAAGAAATAGCACGATACAAGCATAGCGGCACCGAGAGAGACAGCGGCGGTGGACACTACGGCTGTGCATATGAGAGACACTGTTACACAGGCCTCACGTTGGTACAAAAGCAACTTGGAAACGAAAAAAAGAAGACATTTGCACTTTATATAAAGACGCATCAAGCAAGTCAGTCATTAAAAAGCAGAGAAAAAAGGGTCGAAATTCAGACCAAACAAGCGCCAAAGTATTGCCCTCCCTTCCCCCCCAAAGAAAAAGAAAAAGAAAAAGAAAGCCTCCAGAAAAAACGGAGATATAGATCGCTTGAAGTGTGAAATGGGCCATCCGAGGCAGAGAGAAAAGAGAACAATAAAAAAGACACAGAGTAATAATAAAAAAATAAAAAAAAAGAACAAAAAGACAATTCGTGCTGATATGCTGCAGACAAGTGTAATTCCCAGAAAAGAACAATTAAAAAGAAAAGAAAAGACGACAGAAAGCCGGAGAAGTGAGGACGATGCACAGGGGCGAGGACAAGGACGAGGGCGAGGAATAGAGATAGAGCGCAGGAGGAGACAGCAGAAAAAGAGAGATAGAGGCAAAGGGCACAACACGGCATGGCATCTAGCCTGCCGTATCGCGTCGTCTCCTCCTCCTCTAGTTGTTGTTGCTGGTGGCGTTATTGTTCTTGGCGTTTTCTGCACGCTGCTCGTTGGTGCGCTTGCGCTCCAGCTTGGCATAGTGCAGACCGCAGGCATTGCAGAGCGTTCTCGCTCCGTCGGGGCCGCGACGCCATTCTGGCGTGTCGACGCGGGCACACGAGTGGCAGCGTCCCGGGGGTGCAGCGCGCTAAGAAGACACAGGACAGTCAGCAGGGAAAGGCTTTTTTTCAAACACACGATATTAGGCCAGAGGCAAGAAACGAAAAAAAAACAAAAGAGGTAGAGGGAGGGAAGACCAAGAGAGAGAGAGAGAGAAGGAAGGAAGGTAGGCTTACTCCTCGGCGCCGGCGCGGCTCTGATGCCCGGCGTGGCGGCGTCTGGTCATTGCCCATCTCGTCCATCCGCATGTTGCCGCGCTCGGCAATGTGCGTCCGCATGTGCATGAGGGACTGGCGCAGCAGCTCCATGTTGTTGATCATGTCGGTGACCTCGCGCTCAGCGGGCATTCGCCCCAATGTGGGCGGTGCACTGCCCTTCTCATCGGCTACGCGCAGGTAGTGGTCGACAAAGTTGGTGATGGTGTGGCCGGCTGCAGAAGCCTGCATGGTTGGAAAAGAAAAAAAGAAAAAAAAAGATCGGTCAGTTAAACTGCTTGTGATACTCGACAAGACACGGTTCACGGGGCATGACATGGATCATAGTTATTACATACCCGCACAAGCATTTCGCGGTAGTCCCAGCCCTGTAGCGCCTCGCCTGTTGGCCGGGACTGCTGGTGCTCGCGGAACACGGGAAGGGGCAGCTGGCCGTTAGGATAGTGCTCAGGAGACTGCTGGCCGTGGAATCTTTGCGGTGGCAAAGGCCCTGGCGGCCCGCCGATGACTGAAGGCGCAGAAGGTGTCTGGGTGGGCGGTGTGGGAACTCCGTGCGACATGTAGACTGAGGGGTCGCTTTGGCTGCTGCTTCTCGTTCGATCTGGCAGATCCATGTGAGTGGGCGAGTAGCGCGGGTACGAAGGTGGGTGCGACTCTGCCTCGGAAAAGCGACTGCTGCTGACCGAGTCGCGGAAGGTGCTGTGGCCATAGTTGGGATAGGTGGTAGACGGTGATATCTGCGAGTCGGCTTCGGCTGAAAAGGGCGAGGGGGCGTGACCAGGGCCGTGCGGCGTAGACAGCGACAGAGGAGGGAGCGGGGGCGGGCCGCCAGAGATGGGCGAGGGGCTGTAGGAGGATGGTGTTGCGGCAGCGCGGTGAGGGCCATTCTGGTGGGCAGGGAAGTTGAAGTTGACCGCGCTAGGGCCGGCGGTGGAAGGGAGGCGCTGGGAGTGGACTGGACTGTGCACAGGCTCCATCTGGACCATGGCGTTTATGGAAGGCAAACTGAGACGAGGGGCAGGCCCGGCGAGGTCCCGGCGGGGGGCAGGGCCTGGTGCGAGGTTCTCGGCGGCACGAGGAGTGGCAGCCCGGTAGTCCATGGCTTCGCGGGAGTGGTATTGCGAAGAGGTTGTTGGTGCCGAGGCCAGAGCGGGGTGGTGGGGTGAGATTGTTTGAACACGCATTGTCATGTAGAACAAGGGGTAGAGGGAGGGAGGTTGAATAAGGAGTCGGTCGCCAGCAGACTTTTGACAAGGGCGGGATAATAATAAAAAGAAAAGGAGACAGGAAACTGAAGGTGCCGTGAAAACAAGAAAGAAGCGAAAAGACAAGAGGTCAATATAGGCTCTGTACCACACGAGAAGAAAGGGAAAGAAGTATAAAAATAAACTTTCAAAGTAGGAAGCCACCAGCTCTGTAAAAAGGGCAAGAGCAAGAACAAGAATTCATCCACCCGAGGAAGAAAAGAAGCGAAAAAGAAGGAAACAGCGATGAGACAGGTTTGGAGTGGTGGAAAGATGAAGGCGCAGGCCCGCTGGTGGATGTTGCTATGTTGGAAGGCGTGATCGGATGACTGAAGACGAGAAAGAGGTAGTTGCTGTAATCTGCGGCGGGTTTTCCGTTTTGTGGGAGCAGTTACAGGAAATGGGAGAGGGGCGACGAGAGATGAGGCAGCTTCCAGCAACGAGGAGTGGAGCTACCTACTAGCAAGGTTCGAAGATGTTTGGATGTGTACGTAAACGATACATACAGCAAAGTAGAAACAGATGACAAGCGTTGAACTGAGTAGACACAAGAAATGTGAAAATGGCAAATGGGGATGGGGGGGAACTAAAGAAGAAAAGAAAAGAAAAACTGATAGAAAAAGGCCAGCCGACAAGACGTGGAGGAGATATGGTACGGGATACCAAGTCTAGGTTGAGTGTAGAAGAAAAAAAGAAGACAGAGAGAAGAATGGCCCCTGGAAAAGGGTTGGTGACAGCGGAGACTGAAGTACAAATACGAAAGCAAGCCAAACTAGAAGGAAGGAAGGCGACGAAGCAATAGAAGCAGAAGAAGAAAGAGAGAAAAAATAGAGAAAAAAGAAAGGCTGTAAATTGCAATTGCAATTGCAAGGGAGGGGGAATCAGACTAGTACCAGCATGGAAGGAAGCAAAACAAGAACAAGAGGAAGGAGCAAGGGCAGAGCAGGGAAAGCAAGGAAAGAACAAGGACAGATGCACAGCAAAAAAGAGCAAGAGCAGGAAAATATGGAAAGAAGAAGCCAGGCAAAGTTACAGCAAGAGAAAGAGAGAGATAGAGAGAGAGGAAAGAGCCAGACGAAGCGAAGCGAAGCAGAGCAACTGCGCATCAGAAAGTGATCGAGGGAAAGCCAAAAAGCCAGACGAGGAAAGAGCGAAACGTGGTTTTATATAAGAGAGTTTCATTTAGAGCAACAACCAGAAAGCATTGATAAAATCGGCCATATATAACGGCCTGTTTTCTGTGTTCTCTGTGGGTGTATCACGGCAGCATGCAATAATACAAACAGAAAAAACAAACCAAGAACTCTTGTGATAGTCTGCCGTGACTTGAGCCTACAGTAAAATTGACATTTCTTTTTTTCCTCTTTTTGTTCTTCGTCTTCGTTTTTCTGGCTTGGGGGGAGGGGGGCGACTCGTCTCCAAGGACCACCCAATCCACTCAAGTGCAACAACACCCATTTGGATTGCATTGCTGTTGGTAGTGGAGAGAAGATTGGTGAGAAGTGGAGAGCGGAGAAAAAATATACAAGCAGAAAAGAAGCACGCGTTGGAGGATCGATCAGGGGTGCCTACAGGAAGTGAGATGATCTCGTCACCCAGACTCCCCCCCCCGTCCCCGTCCCCGTCCCTCGTCTCAGTGCTTCCTCCCTCCCCACCATGTTGCGGTGCTGTGCTGTGCTGTGCTGTTTTTGTACTGAGCCCAGGTTCCCAAGCCTGGTCCTAACCATTGCAATCACGATAAAATCGAGACCAGCATCTCGTGATGTTCTCAGCCGAGCCGAGACGCCTCCTAGCCCTGAAGTATTTATCTTTTTATTTTATGGTTCCAAGGCCCTTGTTTAACTTCTCGATCGTTGTCCATTGTTGCTACTGGCTGTCCGTCGAGTTATTGTGTGGTTGTTTGCTGGATGTGAACAAGTGTTTGCATGTATTTCAATCTGCCTTAATTCCACGCACGCTTTGAGTCCCTTTCTGAGAGCGAAGGGGGGGGGGGGTCCTGTCGGTATAGGGATACGCCTGTATCTCACTCCTTGTCCACTCCCCCATTCTCACACAGCTGCACCGCGTTAAGCCGTGGTTATGTGCACGCCCCCCCCCCTCTGGATGCATTGATTGAAACACCAGGAACCAGACCCGGACACGCCCCTCCTGTTTCCATCTAGTGGTAAATGATACAAGACGACGACGTCGACATGCAGGCCCATACTCAAATGTATGTGTCTCTGTATCTATGGGCATGTACTTGTGTGTCTGATTCTGTGCCTATATGTGAATAACTATACTCGCAGTAAGTAGAATATCATCAAATCTACCCACTCCCGTACAAAGCTCCCCCGATCTCTCTAGTACAAGGCAAAACGACGACGACAACTATGACGACGACAACTATGACGACGACAACTATGACGACGACAACTATGACGACGACAACTATGACAACGACAACTACGACTACGACTACGACTGCAAAAATCCTGCATTTCTTGGTGGTATGAAAGGAAATGGCATACAGGTTGATCACGAAAAGACACCATAAATGAGGCCCTGTTATACAATGGGCGGCAAGACGGTCCATGTCTCACAAGACAGCCTGTTTGCGTGGTTTTCTTTTGACTATTTGCTGCGATTCTCGTTGCAGCGGTGAGTAGGGCACCACGGCACAGTACAGTGTGGTAGTGATGTAGTGTGATTGTGTAATGTGTGTTGTGTACTGTGAATTGTGTATTGCTGTAGACACTCCGTCATCTTGGACACAAAGGGCTTCACATCTTCATCATCACGCACTTTTTATTTTCCTATACGCAAATGCATATATATATATATATATATATATACCCAAACAAGCCATGTTAACGGTCTGACCAGCCCGCAGGTCCGATAAGGCATCTTTGTCCGAATGTACAGCCCTCCACCAGGAAGAAGGGGGTAGAGGAAATGGATACAAACGAAGAAGGAAAACAGGGGAAAGGAGAGAAAAAGAAGATAAAAAAGCAAGTAAATAAAAAAGAAAGAAAAGGGGAGGGAGAACAAAATACTCTTCTGCAGGTTGCAGATGAATGTGATGCTGTAATCAAGATTTGTTTCGCAGATAGAGTTATCGATTGCCAGAGATCCCACCAGCCCAGCACAGCGTTAAGGTGTCCGAGGCTAGTGCGGAATATAAACAGATACCAAAGCACGACGAACGAAGGGCGAGAAGGAGCGGGGGAGAGAACAGCAAGAAGATAATGTATATGGCCTGAGAAGTCAGGGCTGAGACATTGGGAGACAGAGACATGCCAAGTCTGACTTGGATTGTGCTTCTAGTGCGTTGTTCATTATGAGGCGCTTACTTACTGGCTCACGCACTGACTCACTCACTCACTCACTCACTCACTCACTCACTCACTCACTCACTCACTCACTCACTCACTCACTCACTCACTCACTGACTCAAAATGTATCCTCCTCGACCTTCTACATAATCAATATCAATCTTCTCTATACTGATTCCCCCCTCTCCTCTATATGTGTCATCTTTATAGGCTTCCCTCCCTCCTCTTTCTCTTGCTATAGCTTCCCCAATGGGCCGGGCCCTCTTCCCCAAACAGCCGGAGCTTCCTTTGTTTGTTTTTTAAAATAAAAAATAAAGAAATACAAAAAAAAAATAGAAAGAGATTCAGTAAAGCCTGTTGTAGAGACAGCCTCACAATTGTTATCTCGATTATATCAAGCATGTGACAGGCCCTATCCCAACCCTAACATCGTATCATGTCCCCCAACATGGCAAAGGACACAACACACACTTTCCTTGGTCAGCTAATAGTCTGTCTCTTGTCTAGGTCAGCAAGGCACTACAGATTTCGTGTGCTTTCGCGTCACCGTTCTACAGGGGGGAGGGGGGGCGAGGATGAGAGGACGAAGAAGACAGGGAAAACGAAGGACCCATGAAGCTTAGAGGATCTGAAGGGCCTGAAGGACAGGAACACGGCAAAGCTGGGCAACGGGATGACCTGGCAAGAGATGGGACAAGAAGCAAGATCAGGAATAAAGGGCGTGGTGGCAGTGGTGGGGAGCAAGGGCTTAGCATATAGCAAAAGGGAAATGATAGACACAGAAGCCGTTGCAAAGATTAAGTTTCCTGAATAAGGCCTTTGGCCCGGTGGCAAGCTGGGAGACGAGCCAGGGACCCGGCACTTTCCAGCGGCAGTTTCCAGTGGCATTGGGACTGGAGAGGGAAGACAAGCTCCGGATCGTGGTGCAGTATTTTATTTTATTTTATTTCAGTTTACCTTGGCTTGATGCTGTTGATTCGCAGCTTGTATGTAGGTATCTGACACTCAGTCTAGTCTGCTTTTCGAGTAGGCTTCTTGGTCTGTCTCTAGTTTTGTTTTCTCGCCTGCTTCCATGGCCCAAGCCCTCCTCTTCCTCTCCTTGTTCCCTCCTTCACAATGAACCTGTGCCTCGGATTTGGGGACAAAGGGTTTCCAGATAGCCTCTAGTACGGCCGTGTTCTTTGGTTCTGCTTGCAGCTTTGACCATTGGGTGTGGTTGTTTTTTCTTGTTTTGGTGCGGCTTTGCACGTGAATAACTGAGACTGGGCGATCGTGCGCTGGGGAGGAGGGAGGAGGGAGGAGGGAGGAAGGGGGGTGTGAGCGCTGTCGTTGCTGTTGTTTGTGCATGTTATATCTTGTTTGGACTTTATTACTGATTTTATAATTACCTTACTCGATTCACTGATACCATTTTACCTCATCCATCCCATCCTACCCGGTCCCTTGACACGCCTTGTTCCCGCTTACAGACTTGTAGCCGTCGGCCTTTCGTGCTTTCACCCTTTCAAGCGCTTTCCCCTCTTTTGTCTCCTCCAAAATTGAGATCGTCTCGTTGCCAAGAGAGCCTGACAGCCATTTGTTGGTTCTGAAGCATAAAGAAGACGGAAATTGAAGCCGAAGCCGAAGCTGAATCTCAGGCTCAGGCTCGGGCTCGGGCTCGGGCTCAGGCTCAGACTCAGACTCAGACTCAGACTTAAGCTGAAGAACCAGGCAGGCGCTGGCAGCACAGACCCAGCAGGCCAGCAGCACTGACAAAGAACAACATCAGGATAGCCACTTGGAGGTTGTAGCCTGCTTGTGTGTTTGTGTATGTGTGCATGTGCGTGTCTGCGCATGTACGATTAGTGTTGCAGTGTAAACCTTGAGATGGAGGAGAGATAGGGTTATGTAGCACTTATGCGTATCTGTTAGGGTTATATAAGTGAAACCTCCCCTTTTTCTTTTTTAGCTAATTTTTATTTATTTATTAAATCTTTTATTTCTCTCTCCCCCCCCTTCCCCTTCCCTCCCCCCTTCTTCCTTCAACTGAATTCACCGGAATGACTTGTAGTAATCTTGACATGACATTTTTTCCTTGCAGATCAGACGCAAGCGGATAGCAGTTCTTGGTTCTCAGTCGGCTTACAAAGCGGCCGGTTTGATGAGCGGTTTGGTATTTGGCTATTGTACCCTGTGTATAGGCATCGGAGGGATGGGGGCTAGCCAGAGGGAGAGGGAGGACGCTACTTGTTGGCCTTGGCCCTCTTGACTTGCCTTATCCAAGAGACTGGCTCGAAGGACGGGCGAAGGACAAGACAAAAAGACAAAAACCCACGACGCAAGACGCAAGACGCAAGATCACAGAACAGGCGAGATGGAGCCTTGGTCTCCTTTTTTTTCTTTTTTTTCTTTATTTTTTTATTTTCCTCTTTCTTCTTCTTTTTCCTTCATGGGTTTTCCGGATTTTGGTCTGGGTCTAGACTCTCTCTCCCTCTTGTCTGCTTCTGCCTACCAATCAAATAATACAGCCAAGAAGGCCAAGAAAGGAGGAGGAGAAGAAAGAAAGGGCCAAGACAAAAGCCAAGGCCAGCACAGGCAAAGCTCTCCGCTGTCTTCTAGGGGAGAGGAGGGGAGGGGTGTGGTTGAATGAGGTCTATCGGTCATTTTTCGTCCTAGTGTTGAGCTAGCTTGCTTGTCTCTGCCACGGACGGAGAGAGCACAATAAATAATAATAATATAATACCAAGCACTAATATTGATAATACTCTGCCTTGGCTTGATCGGACTATTAGACTCGGGATCCCGACTTTTCTACTCCCTTGATTTGGAGACACTGCGAACTGCTGATCTTTACTTGACGCACATGTGAAGCTGCAGAGTTAACAGAAGGAAATAAGACTGACACAAAGGCAAGCTAAGGTAGTGGAAGGGCGAGAAGGGCATCAATACGCAGAGAGAGAACTCGAACTGGACTGGCAACTGAGATGAGACCCAGATCGGATACAAATCTCGAAGCTTGTCGTTCGTGGCGTGGCGCCCTTTTTTCTTTTTACCGGTGAACCCTTTTTTTCATGTTGTTTTCCTTTTTGTGGCTTTCTCGGCATAATGAGGGCGGACGGAGTTGAGTAGAGAGGTCTTGGCCCCCTTTTTTGTGTGAATTTGTTCATATTTTTTAAAGAATAATTTATATTCCTCTTTTCTCTCTATGAATTGTTTATTTTATTTCTTGATCTTCCATAACACGCAGCCCCTCCTCTTCCTCTTATTGTCCGTCTCTTTTGCCTCGGTTTGAACTTCTTGTCAACAAGCAAACAGATCACAGGGAGCAGGGCCCTACGCCTCCTTCGCCTTCGTCCTCGTCTTCCCCTTGGACTTATGAGATTTAGCGTGCTTACGATTTAGATTCCGATGCCGATTTACATAGATCTAAGGGAGTATATACCGTGGGAAAGGGAGGGAGAGAGGCGTCCGGCTGCTTTTCTTTTCGGACACAAAGACCAGCAGCAACGCAACAAGAGCAGGAAAGAAGGGGGCCCCAAGAAAGCAACTCAACTCGAACTGAACCTAACATATGGCCCCTCTATCCATGACTCTCCACTCTACCCTGGGCGCTTTGTAACATGGTCGATCGGTTCATGCTCGGCCAACTTCTGTTTTGCGTAGAATATCCTCATCTGAGTTCTATCTCTTCACATACTCCATTCCACACCAGCCCTAAACCGCCTGCCAAAACTGTGCCTTGTAACGGCCAGGGCACTAATGGCAACGCAACGCAACGACGCCAAAGCTACCTCGCGGCTTCTGTTTCAAAAATGCCAGGGAGTCTTATACGGCTTAGTGCTTATGCTGCTCTGTTATTATTCTGTCTGTTTAGCTGCAAGGCCCTGTCAGCTTCAGCTTAGGGCGCGGCCAAAGCTACGAGAAGAACAACAGGGGGAGAGGAGGAACTAGAAGAACACTATGACGAAGCAAGCTAGCCAGAGCAGAAAATAAAGGAGAAGAAGCAGAAGAAGCAGAAGAAGCAGAAGAAGCAGAAGAAGCAGAAGGAAAAAACTACTCTGCATTACACTACCTACTTGTTTCTGTCTGTCTCCTCTCATCCCCCCCCCCC
>JADILG010000568.1:0-11075 GCA_017591655.1 Thielaviopsis populi
CCCCCCCCCCTGATTGACTCCCACCAGAATTGCCCTTCAAATACACACACTCCCTCATATCTCGACTCGCCTATTGACTTTTTATAAATGTAGGACTGCGGCCAAATCGTAGCCTCCAAATTCTTCCCTGTCGACGACGAAAATGGCGATGGCCAATATCCTCTCTGCGAAACCGACTACTTCCGCCGCCTCGGTCTCCTATGCTACAAGTGTGGAAATGCCTTGCGGGGTTCTTACATCACTGCCCTCGATCGAAAATACCATGTCGACCACTTCACCTGCTCCGTGTGCCCCACTGTTTTTGGCGCGTCCGACAGCTACTACGAGCACGAAGACCAAGTTTACTGCCATTACCACTACTCTACCCAGTTCGCACAGCGCTGTAATGGCTGTCAAACCGCCATCCTCAAGCAGTTTGTCGAGATATTTCGTAACGGACAGAATCAACACTGGCACCCCGAGTGCTACATGATTCACAAGTTTTGGAATGTGCGTCTGGCCTCGTCAGATGAACCAGCTGCTGTGCCTGGGACTGGTACTCAGTACGACCGCGAGGTTGTCAGAGAGGCTGAGGAGCGTATGGAGGAAAAGGTCTATCAAATCTGGAGTGTCCTCTCCGCCTTCGAGGAGTCATCGGCTGCCTGTATCTCAGATATGCTGCTCCACGTCAGCAACGGTGCTCACTTGGACGGTGTAATCGTGGCAAAGCGATTCATCTATCACGTTGAGATTCTCTTTCAGAGTGCCGATCGACTCGACAATACCATGACCTCGGTCCATGGAATGAAAAGTGAGTGGGAAACGCCAATCTTGAAAATGCACATCTGTCAAAATAAATCTCCGCCCCTTACCCGATACGAATACCGCAGTACAGCAACACTTTTGTCTCAATAATTAGAACTGCTCGTACTCCCACATATTGTTACCAGCAAGTCTTTGAGACAAGCTGGTGCTATCTCTCGTTCTCCCAAGTTCTCCTTACCGCCACTTTTCTCATGGCTGGGATCCAATGGCTTTGAGGGTTTCATATCCTCCCCCATCGTCGCATTTTGAACTTGCTTTTTCATCTTGTTCGTCTCGGTTTAGTCTTCATCTGCTAACAACCTCATTAGACATGTCATACGGCCGCGAAGCCAAGATTCTTTGCAAGAAGATAGTATCTTTCTTCTCACTACTCTCGAAGACCTCTGAGACCCCCGGCGGCAAGCTTGGCGTCACGCAGGATCTTCTTTCTCTGGTAACCGGTCTTGCCCACTATTTGAAGCTGCTCATTCGCATATGTCTTCAGGGTGCCCTTAAACTGGAGCGCGAATCCAAGTCATCAGATGGCATTTACCAATTCCTTGATGACCTGCGGAATCTTGAGACACAAGAGGTCGAGGAGAATCCACTTCTCATCATGAATGGGAACTCCCGGCTATCTGCCAAAGATTCCGACCATTGCGCATTCTGCAACAAGTCGGTTGAGGACGAGTGCGCCAGGAACGGGGATTTCCGTTGGCATATCAACTGCGTCAAGTGCGTGCATTGCTCGACCGAACTTGGTCGGAATCTTCAAGATGCCCACTTCAATGCATCGGACAAGCGAACGTACTGCAGAAATTGCGCGAATGCCGCCAGCGACAGCCAAACTCCTTTTGAGCATATCACCAAGTTGCAACAGTATGCCTTCTTACTCAAGGTTGCGCTAGCTCGTCTTCTCGAAATCCTTCGAACAAATGGTGCTCTGCCGAGTTCCAACGATGATGCTAGTGGCTACACTTCAGATGGCCACCACACCCAACATGCCAACAACCGCGGAGAGCCCCGTTCTCAATCACAGTCTCGCGTTTCTGAGCGTCGTGAATCATCGTATGAAAACACAATGAACGAGGTTCGACGACTGCGCAGTACCCGACTGGACAAGAATTTGTCTTCCAGCGTTCGCAAGGCTCGGACATCTCGTATCATGGACGGCTCTGATGGCCCTGGGTCTGGCGATAACAACTTTGCGTCTCGTGACATGATTCCCGAGGATGGCTCTCTGAGCCATCCTGATGCCGCGGACAAGAAGCTGAACATGATGGATGCACTGACGCTTGATGACCTGCCACGTATCGTAGCTGCCGAGCAAGCTAAAGAACTCCATCATCAACCGCGAGGCGACGGAAGTCGTAGCATGGACCATCCCTCCAAACAGTCAGGCTCCCGTGCCCAGTCTTTGAGCCGCGATGAAGGACGTGGTGGCAACAGAGACATGCCTCAGAAACTTGGCCGTGTTTATTTCTCGGAGATGTCTGGGTTGGAGTACTTTATTGTGCGCCACCTGGCTGTCTTGACCATGCATCCCATGGTAGAAACCCAGTTCACTCTCGATGAGCTCCTTGGCTTTATCGAGTCTCGCAAGCCAGCGCCGTTCTGGAAGAACCTACACAAAGCCTTCAAGAATGACGGACGCAAGGGTGTCAAGAAGAAGGGTGTATTTGGTGTTCCCTTGGAAGTTATTGTAGAACGGGATGGCGCCGAGTCTACCGATGGCCTTGGCCCTGGCGCCCTGCGCATCCCTGCTATTCTCGATGACATCATTACTGCCATGCGCAAGATGGACCTGTCGGTCGAGGGTGTGTTCCGAAAGAATGGCAATATCAAGAAGCTGGGCGAGCTTTGCGAGTCTATTGACCGCGAGGGTACCGACAGCGTTAACCTGATGGAGCAGCCCGTGGTTCAAGTTGCCGCGTTGCTCAAACGATATCTGCGTGAGCTTCCCGATCCGCTTCTGACGTTT
This sequence comes from Thielaviopsis populi, assembly GCA_017591655.1. Taxonomy (NCBI): domain Eukaryota; kingdom Fungi; phylum Ascomycota; class Sordariomycetes; order Microascales; family Ceratocystidaceae; genus Thielaviopsis; species Thielaviopsis populi. The sequence continues at coordinate 2,765 of JADILG010000568.1, forward strand.
AAGCTGTACAGACTGTGGCTAGTGGCTGCCAAGATTCCCGACGAGGAAAAGCGCAAGCAGTGCTTGCACCTGACCTGCTGCCTGCTGCCCAAGTGCCACAGAGATTCTCTCGAGATTCTGTTCTACTTCTTGAAATGGGCCGGTACTTTCCATCAAATTGACGATGAGTCTGGCTCCAAAATGGATGTCAAGAACTTGGCCACTGTCATTGCTCCCAACATCCTGTTTGCCAATGACCGGGCCCTTGCTCTGGATAGCGAGCCCATGTTTGCCGTGGAGGCCGTGGAAGTGATGATCAACAACCTGGAGGAGATGTGCATGGTAAGTCTGCGACCTAGTGCGATGCTATTTTCTATGACATTTGACGACTAACATGTTTGCAGCTGCCGGATTACTTGGTTTCTATGCTGAACGACCAAAGTCTGTTCAACGGCAACGGCTCCGACTTGACTTCCAAAGACATTTTGAAGCGTTTTCAGGAACGTCTAGGAGGCCGCCAGCCCTTTGAGAGCTCTAATGAGGTGTACAACCGCGCCGACCTTTCTTCACGCCCACCCCCTCGTCGTTATGATACGGATCCCGCTCTGTGGCAGCAGGAAACCAGTGTGCGGCCCACAATGGACCCCCCTAACCCGGCGTACGGCAGTAGCAGTCAGCCGTCTACGCCACCCAACCAGCACTCAGTTCCGCAAGTGCATTCAGAGCCGCGCGCGACATCTTCGCACCAGCAAGTGCCGCCCATGCAAGGCCCGCATCAGCAGCAAGCTGCCATACAGGGTCCTGCAAAGCACTACGTGCCTCCACCCGTGCCCTCGATTCTGCAACAACCACAGCCCCCGTCCCAGTACATGCACATGCAGAGAGAGTACGGCTCTCCTCAGCCGGCTCCCATGCAGCAGATGCCCATGCACGGGCCGCCTCCCCAGGGCCAAAACCCGGCGCTTCGGGGGTATCGCCACGAAGACGTGACGCCGTATGGACCGCAGGCTTACGAGCCCGAAACCCGGCCAGATGGCGAGCTGCCGCCCAATGCCAACGGAAAGCGCTCGGAATACCGGAATTCAGGAAACTGGGGACGACAAAACTCAAACACGGGCCCCGGTGTCGGCGTGGCCGGGAACAATTAATGGCCGCCGCTGCTTGCTGGCGACTTGTGACAAAACGGCGGACTGTCTTCAACAGGGCAGCTCGCTAGCTATATGTGCTGGGTTCTCTTTCTCTTCTTCGTTGCCTCACCACGGCACGTTTCTGTGTAGTTGAACTCGCCCTTTTTTATTTCTTTTTATTTCTTCCTCTTTTTGTTTGTTGTTTGCGGGATACTCCCTTCAGCCTCTTCTTCTTCTCTCCCCCCTCACGTCCTCTCCTGCATCTTGATTTTCCTTTCTCCTCTTGCTCTCTTCTTGATGGGAAACTTGCACGCCTGGGCTCATCTTCTTTGCTCTTATTTTTTTTTCTTGTTCTTGATTTTTTTTTGTTTCGTTCTCTAAAGCTAGAACGGGGAGGGACTGTCTTTTTTTTCTTTTTTTTTTTTTCTCTTGTGGCGCTATCGAAGCTTGCCGACTCTTCTTTCTGCCTGGTATGAAGTCTTCGTGCCGTCTGTTATGATGTCCTTTATACCAAGTCTAATGTCTCATTGAATCCTCAACTTGTCAGTTGTTGGGTTATCCTTTTCTCTTCTCGTTTTCTCTCTCTCTCCTCTGTCTCTCTCTCTATCTCTTTTATGTCTTGATATCGTCTCTGTTTCCTCCGTCACCATGTGCAGATAGCTTTTCATGGAATTGTGCGTGACATATGTTGAAACGGCAGCCCCAGCTGCAAGATTGGCCACAATCTCAAGGAAATATAGAAGCGTAGTAGTGAATTGCAAGCGGTGATGTAATTAAAAGGGTTATATAGTACGGCTTTACGTGATATCATCATGTCAGATAGGAGAAGAGTGTTGCGTGAAATGAAAAGCTTGAAGAAACGATGAAAAAGAAAAGGAAGATCCGGCGTTTTGTTCACTGGGCAGGTTTGTCATTGGCCAATGACCAGGCCACCGCACGCTTGATGCCTTCATCCAGCGAGACAATGGGGCTGTAGTGCAGTCTGTGCTTGGCCTTGGTGATGTTGAAGTAGCGTGTCATGGTGGAGTAGATGATGCGCTGGCGGTTGAAGGTCGGGGGCTTCTGCAGAATAGCGAAGACGACTTCGCTGGCATAGCCCATGATCAGGCCGACGGCGCGGGGCAGACGCCACACGTGTTCGGTGCCGTGGGGCGAGCCGGCGGCGTGCCAGATGGCGCGGCAAAAGTCCCAGAAGTAGATAGGCTCGTCGTTGGTGATGAGGAAGGCCTCGCCGTCGACGCGCTCGTGGTCGAGCGGGATGGTGGGCGATGCAGTGGTAGCAGTGGCGAGAAGTAGGCGCGCGGCGAGCAGGTGCGCGTGCGCCACGTTGCCGACGTAGGTGAAGTCGAAAAGGTTGTTGTTGTCACCGACCTGCACGTTGGTGCGGCCGTCGCGGTAGATCTGGATCGTGTGCTTGGTTGCCATGCCGTCGGCTTCGCCAAAGATGCCGCTGGGCCGGATGGCGCAGGTCAGGAGCTTCGAGGGCGCAGCGCGATTGGCGGCGAGGACGAGGGCTTCGGCTTCGGCCTGGGTTTTTGGGCGGGGGAGGGGGTGGTAGTTAGCACGGTGTTGGTAGATGTGAGAAGGCTGTGTGTGTGTGAGAGGGGGGGGGGGCATTGTCTTTCTCTTTCTCTCTCTCTCTCTCACCTTTGTCTCGGAGTAATAGGACGACTGCTCTTTGCCGCGGATCACAGGCCATTCCTCTGTCACATTAAGCAGATTGCTCACGTTGTCGCTGAGAATGCTAGCCGAGCTCGTGTACACCAGAGCCTTAACGCCGGCCTTCTGGCACGCCTCGATCACACACGCGGTGCCGTCGACATTGACCTTCTTGAAGAGCGTCTTGTGCACGTCCGAGTCGCCCTGGGCAGCCGGCGATGCCGTGTGGATGACGACGTCGGGCCGGGCCGCCTCGACCACGGCAAGCAACTTGGCGGCGTCGGTGATGTCGCATTCTCTGTACTCGGCGCCGTCGATGCGGTTGCGCGCGCACCGCAGGTCGACGCCCGTCACGGAGGCGGCGGACCAGCGCGGCGAGTTGAGCAGCTGCGCGATGATGTGGTGGCCCAGAAAGCCGTTGCCGCCAATCACCATCACCTTGCCCAGGTTGACGACGGGCTGGTTTGCGGAGGCCATGCTGGAGAGGATGTCTAGAGGGGAGGGAGGATGTTCCGGGTTGGGTTAAGGGGCTCGAGCTTGGGAGGGCGCAGGCGCAGATGAGGTCTTGTCGAGATAGCAGAGGATCAGGTGCAAGCTATGGCGTGCTTTCTGTTGTAGGGAAAACGTTGATGTTTTGTTTCGTGGGTGAGAGCGGCTCGTTAAATTCGAAAGTTGGCATTCGAATTAATGGTCTTGGTGGTATCGTCAAGCTGGCGTCTTCAACTTTTGGTGAGCTGAGCAGCTGGCTACATACTTGTGGTCTTTTGGGCTGGCTTGATAAGGCGCGATTAGAGCGCTCATCGGCTGGCGGCTGACACATGTGTTTGTGTAACCTGAGTAGCCGCGCTGTGAGACACTGATATTATGGACGGCTTCTGCCTGGAGCAATTCTATTCCAACGACACACATCGAATGCTGCTGTGATCTTCAATATTGGCGACTTTGTATCTCCAGTCTTTTTCTGCATGTCCAACACGGATAGTATAGAAGTCTTGGTGCATCTGGCTGCGCCCAGCACAGCTGCCCATGACGCTCACTACCGCGACCTTGCCCAAGCCTATCTCGACTTTACCCCAGGGTCTATAACCAAGGTGGGAGGCGCTGCATTCCCCGAGTCGCCGAGCTCTCCCTCGCGCATCATCCCGAGCCAAGAATCAACATCTAGTGATGGGCTGGAGACGTTCGGGGGCACACAGGCTTCGTTTTCCAGCGTAATTGACAATGCAGGCTCGCCGCGCATCCGGATGCCGCCGGCCCGAACCGATCAACTCGAACAGCCACTCCTCGACGCGCCAAGCTCGGGTGGTCCTGAGGTCGAATCGTTCTCACACGTCTCTGAGACACAACTGCTCTCTCAGGGGCGATCGGTGTTGGGGACCAAGTCGTACTCCGAGTTCCAGAGCGTCACGATCGAAGAGTTCAACTCTCCCACGCGCCTTATGCAGTACTTCACGGAGAGACACCAGGATACAGGGCTTGGTGCGTCCTTCTTGAACAGGACAAATAGTACTAATAGCAGTCCTGTGGTCGCACTAGCAAACAACAGACCAGCGTGTGACCAGGTTCCATTGGTTCCAGTCTCGGAACGGCCAGCGCTCCCAACTACGTCGCCATCTTGCCAACCGCCAGAAATCAATTTGGAAACCATCCCATCTCCGACCGCAGTTATGCCAGACCTTCCGCCACTGATACCGCCGACTGCAGATGCCAATGCCACCAGAAGCTCTCAAGACTGGCAACCACAGCGTCAAACGCCAGGGATACAAGACCATCACTGTTCCCTAGAGCGGTCAAACTCTGAGCCCGTCGCCGGCAACGGTGGCCCGCGGAGTCTGACCAAAGCCGCCAGCGACATGGGCCCCTTCTCGCGCTTCTCGTGCCGGAAAAGGCCGCCATCACGAGACGAGATACAGCGGCGGCTCCAGGAGCAGCGGCGGGCAGCGTCGACATTGCAGCAGCGCGAGTTCCAAGAACAGTTTTACCACGCGCTGGAGATTTACTCGCCGGAGCCGGAGGCGAGTGACGCCCACGTCGAGGCGGAGGACTTGATCACGATGAAACTACACCAAGTGTCCGCCGACCTGAACATCATCGACCGCTTCAAATTCAAGACGACCCGCGCGGTGGAGCCGCTGGAGCGCGGCTTCTGGCGCATCGGCACGGCAGGCTGGCCGGCGTCGTTGCGCGAAGCGGCGTGGGTGTTTCTGGCGAACTGGGTCGGGGCCGGGTTTGCGGGCTGGGGAACGAGGTGCTACCGGGACGAGGGCAGGACGTGGATCCGGGTGTATTGCTGGGGCATTGTAGTTGGGCCGATCTATGGGATGATCTACTTGGCGTCGGAGAGGAGACTGAAGACAGAGAGGGCAGAGTGGATGGATGCGGATGGACTGGCGGTCGTGGTGGTGGAGGCACGAGAAGGGGCGACGGGGTAGGCGGGAGAACAAAGGCAAGGAGTCATTAACTGAAAGTTTGGTTCTACTACATGACATGTCACCAGAAACGGAGGAACAAAAGATTTGGATAAGTCTCTCTTGAAGCTTTGAGTATTACTATTACAAGGAACGCCACGAGACCAGAAGAGTCATCGCTGCAAAGTAGGCTATGACCTGCCCATCTACAAAGGACATTCTCTCCCAGAACAAGCTATATGACAAAAGAAAAGAAACAAAACAATACACAAAGAAAAGTCGCAGAGCTGGCCAATGCCACAGCCTCGACCACAGAGACTTGCCCACGAGTAGGCTTTGCATTCCCAACCGCCCAACCACTCCGCCGGCCAGCCACAAACTAGAAGAGAAGTGGAGGAAGGGAACGAGATGAGTACATGAGAAGCCGCAGCTGTGACCTAGGCGGGAAGGCCGAGCAGTGTAAAAAAGCAGATATAGATCAAGGAAATAGAGAAAGGAAAAGCACAGAGGAAATGGTGAGGGGAAGCTATTATGGGTAGACACACAGAACAGGCTGTCGATGCTATGCAAGTTTTGTCTTTTCCGGGCCAGGCCTCTAGCGAAAGTCTGGCGCCCTCCAAGAAGCATGTCTCAACCGGCGATCCTGCGATCCTCTATCCCAAGAGCCATTGGTAGCCGCCTCCCTCCGGAAAAAGAAACAAACGTCGTGCGCGATGCTGCAGGCGCCGATGCCCGGTCGTGCTGTGAATGCTTCGGTGTTGCGCCTGTCTGGGCTCAGTTCGTCGTGCTTGAGGACAGACCAAGAGAAGTGGGAACCGGTCCCGGAATTGCCTCCTCAGCAAACAAATATGTACAGGAGATTGAGAAGACAGATAGACACAAGGCGCAAGACAGCAGCAGAAACAAAGGCAGGCCAAGGAGGGGCCGGACAGCGACGCGTGAGATCTGGCCTGACAATCCAGGCATAAAACCAGATATCTCAGCGGGAAGGAAAAGCAGTGATGGAATAAGATAGAAGCCGGAAGAAAGGACAGGGAAAACGTAGCCGGAGGGAAAGACCGAACGCGAGAAGTCCGGGTAAACAAAAGACGCAACTGCCAGAAATCCACAGTTGTATCCCGACGGTGCCAAAAGACGCATGTAGTAAAAAAGGGTATCGTAAGGATCGTAAGAATGGAAAGAGTGGCTTATGGGGGTGGAAGGGACGAAACAAGAATGAGCAAGTGCCCAGCACAGCAAGCTGCCTGACAAGTCAGGCATCCCGAAAGTGGCTGCCTTATTTCCGTCTCAATATCCAGAGCTTTGCATTTACAGGGCAGCGAAAGCGGCAACCAGGGCGGCAACGACAACGCTGGCGCCGGTCATGGAGGCACCGGCGGTGACGGGGACGCCGGTGGGCACGGAGCCCAGGCCGGAGCTGCCAGCGGCGCCCGAGGGGCCGGCGGCGGGAGCCTCAGGGGCGGGGGCAACGGGCGAGTTGGAGTCGACGCCGGGGACACCGTACTCGGCACCGCTGGTGGGCTGCAGAGGCGAGTTGGACTGCACGGGGATGCCGTAGCTGGTGGTGTAGACACCGCCGGCGGGGTTGGTGGGGGCAGGGACCAGGTTGACCTTGTCATCCTCGGTCTGGAAGTCGATGACGGGGATGACAGCAGTGCTGGTCAGGGTCATGGTGGTGTACGAGGTGGTCTCGGGAGCAGCGCCGGGGGCGGTGGCAGTGCCGTTGGGGGCAGAGCCAGTGGGCACGGGGTAGGTGGCGCCGGGGGTGCTGGGGACAGCGGGGACAGAGCCGGCAGGGGCAGTGCCGGAGGGGGCGGGGACGGAGCCGGCGGGGACGTCAGTGGGCTCGCAGGGCACAACAGTGGTGGCAGTGATGGTGACGGTGGCGTACACGGGCATCTTGGGCTCCTCGGTGACGGACAGGATGGGGATGATGGAGTCGACACCAGTGACAACGCAGGGGTTAGAGCCAACGTGCGAGGCGCAGATACCCTGGACGAACAGCAGAGCCTGCTTGATCTCGTCGTCGTTCTCACCGTTGGAGTAGATGCAGGCGTAGACGTTCTCAATGAACTCCTTGTTGGGGCAGTAGCAGGTGGCATCAGTGTTGCCGGCGCAGGCGACCGAGTCCATCCAGGTGTTCAGGCACGAGGGGACCAGCTCGGGGTAGTCCAGCTTGGGGCTGTTGTTGCTGGGGGTGGTGGGCTGGGGGCTGGAGGACGAGACCAGCTTGGTGGACGAGATGACCGAGGTGGTGGAGCCCAGGCTGGTGCTGACGCCGGTCGAGACAACGGGGATCTCGGACGAGACGACGTTGGACACGGTGGACGTGGTGGTGCCGACCGAGGTCAGGACGGTGGTGGCGTACGAGGGAACAGTCTCGGTCACGGGCACGCTGTGGACCTTGGTGGTGGTGGCCACGCGGGTCTCGGTGACGGGGCAGATGGTGGTGCTCAGGACAACAGTGTCGGTGACAACCATGACCGACGTCTTCTCAGCGGCGGGGCAGTCAGTGACGGTGGGGGCGCACGAGGTGATGGTCTTGATCTCGGTGGTGAAGATAGTCGAGGTCTTCATGTACTCGGTGGTGTAGGCAGTGGTCTCAACAGCCAGCGAGGTGGTGGTGGAGGTGACGACGGCAGAGGTCAGCGACGAGCTGGTCTCCAGCGAAGTAGTCTCGACCGGCACCTCGGAGGTCTCGGTGCTGTAGACAGTGGACACGGAGGTCTCGGTGGTGGTGGTCACGACGGCAGAGGTCTTGGTGATGGTTGAAGACTCGACAATGGTGGACGTGGTCTCAGCAGGGGCAGTGGAAGTGGTGGTCTCCTCGCCGTACGCAGGGACAGTCTCGGAGCTGGAAGAAGGCTCAAGAGGGCTGTTGGAGGTGGTGGTGGTCTCAGCAGGGGCGGTGGTGGTGGTGGAGCTCTCAGCAGGGGCGGTGGTAGACGAGGTGGTCTCGCCGTACGAGGGCACAGTCTCGGAGCTGGAAGAAGGCTCAAGAGGGCTGTTGGAGGTGGTGGTGGTCTCCGCAGGGGCGGTGGTGGTGGAGCTCTCAGCAGGGGTGGTGGTGGTGGAGCTCTCAGCAGGGGCGGTGGTAGACGAGGTGGTCTCGCCGTACGAGGGCACAGTCTCGGAGCT
>JADILG010000569.1:0-14968 GCA_017591655.1 Thielaviopsis populi
CCCCCTCTCCCCTCCCCTCTCATAAAACTTTCTTTCCCCGCTTCCTCTCCGCGGAAGGCACGCGTCTGTGTCTTCTCTGTCAACTGCCTCATTTGTGAAAACCCCGCACCCAATCGCACCATCGCTCTTGATCACATGACTAACCTGTTCTTCCTCGTCCTCTCTCATTAGCACCGTTTCCAAAGTTCTGCGCAAAAAGGAAAAATACCTGACCAAGGAGGAGCTGAGCCAAACCTCCCAGTCCCAGCACCGCTCACGGCCGAGACTTGCCGAGATTGAGCGCGTGCTGAGCAACTGGGCCCACAAGATGACCAACCAGGGCATCGTGCCATCAGACAAGGACATCCTGGACCAGGCCCGCCGCATCCTGCACAGCATGCGTCGCGGCTCTACCGACAAGGACGCCTCGAGCAAGTTGACGTCCGCCTGGCTGGAGAAGTTCAAGCAGAAGCAGGGCCTCGTGTCCACCTCTGGCAAGATAGCCCCGGTCCAGCGCCTGCCCGAGACGGCCAGCATGGAGACCCAGCGCATGTCCATATCCCACCTGGCCGATCCAGCCATGACTCTTGCCTCTAGCTCGCCGACCAGCACCACTGCGCCGCCCGCCCAGCAGCACCGCAACACCAACGGCCGCGAGACCTACCCTGGCAACTACTACGACGTTGGCGTCGGCGTCGGCGTCGGCGTCGGCGTCGGCATCGACTACCCCAAGACCGTCTCGGCCTCGCACGCCTCCTCATTCAGCGATCCGGCGTCCTCGTCCTTCCCGCAGGGCGCCCTCACACCCGATGGCAACTTCACTTTCTCGCCCGACAGCAACGTCGGCACCTTTCTGCCGTCCGCTGACAGTCGTTTCCAGCGCCCGCGCAGCCAGACCTACCCTCTTCCTCTTCTCGACCTGGAGTACGGCCACCCTACCGCCTCCGCCGCCGCGGCTACCGCCCCGGGCGCCTCCAAACCGCAAGCACACCACCAGCCCTCAAACCCCACAAGCATAGAGCCCATGGTCGCCAAGTATCAAACATCAGTGGACAACTCGCCCACGCGCGCCACCCACGCCGTCGACTACCCCATCGACCCGCAGGTGCGCCGCATGGGTAGCCACAGCAGTCTATACTCGCCGCCACCGCCGCCGCCCTCTCACCAGCAGCAGCAGCAGCAGCAGCACGCCGAGCACCACCAGCACCAGGCGGGCGTGCCCCAGAACAGCGCATCGCCGCACGAGGCCGTCGTTGGCACGGTGCCCGACTCGCCGACGCTGGAGGATGCTCGCAAGGCGCTCGAGACTGCTCTGAGCTTCGCCCACAAGTGTAGTGCCAACACCAGCGACTTTATGATGGTGGTGCGTTTCTTCCACGGCCTGGGCATCCAAACTGACCAGCAGTACCACCAACAGGCGATAGCATCAATGACACAGCTGCCCGAGAACGAGGAGGTTATGGCTTCTCAGTGAGCCTGTTTTTCTTCCCTGTTCTTTTTACTTTCTGTGCTTCATCATGTGTTCTATTCCTTTTTTTTCTCATTCTCTCGGCTTATCGTCTTCTTCTTCAAGATTTCTACATGGAGCAGTCCACCAAAACACCACTTAATGGGTCACGATCCACACCGGTTGCCGGCCTCGAAATGCATGTTTGAATGTCCTTTCGTCTGTTCTCTTGTTTTCTTATTGGAGGCTCTTTTTATCTTCTCCTTCATTTCTTCGTCCACTTCTTCTCTGAAGACTTTCTCAAGCTCGCGCATTCCACATCTGGTTATCTTTTTTTTTCTTTCTTCTTGGTCATTTACTGTTTTTCCTTTTTCTTTTTCATTCCTGTATTGGCTGGGCTGTTGTTTTTATCTCTCTCTCTGGGGCTTCTTATTTTCTTTTTCTTTTTCTTTTTCTTATTCATGTTCAGGCCTCGCGGCGTTTGGCTCACGTATGTATGCTACTCTGTTGTTCTCCGTCTTGTTTCCAGGCAAATTCTTCTCAGACCTTGTCCATCTATCTACTTCTACTATATTAGCTGCCAGGTATCAGACTTGTTGATGCACCATCTTGGTTTTCTTTGTTGAATACAAACCTTGCTTGTATAGGCCCATCACCCACCAAAACCGCCAGTGACGTCATTGATGCAATACCAGAGAGACTACCACGATAAACCTGCTTCTTCCCATACCATCCACGTACAGGCCAGACCCAGCGTCCAACAACTCCCAGCAAAGGAACCAGACTATAGCAGAAGAACCATGTTGGAGACAGAAACAACAATATGCCTTCCCCCTTGTCTCGCTCTCGCCCTGTAGATCCTTCCCGCCCGGCGGACAAGCGTTTCAAGCCAGCCTTGTGACGCGAGTGCAAAACGAACCGTGCGTCGAAATCTGAGAAAAACAAATTACAATCCACTCAGCCAATGCCGGTGGCGTGCTGTATAGTGCAGTTCACTTGCGTCTAGTCACCCCGTTTTTCGATGGTATGTGGTTAGCAGATGAAAGCGAACACCGCTCTCGGTGCTAAAGAAAAAAAAAAAAGAAGAAAAAAAAGAAGAAGCCAGAAAAAGAAGGGGAAAAAAAATACAACAGTAAACTGACCCCAACCCGATTTGAACGGATAACCTTTTGATCTGGAGTCAAACGCGCTACCGTTGCGCCATAGGGCCTTGGATATCAGCGCTGTTATTTCCCTTTATGAAGGCCAGCTCGCCAGCGAAGAAGCGGCGGCGAGCGCGGTTAATGGCGGGCGGGCCGGCGATGGGGCTGTATTAGGGCCTGGGAAGCGGCCGAGAGGGGCGGGGTGGGCACCGTGTAGCTCTACGTATTTGGGTCTTGGTTGCATTGGATGTTGTGCAGTTAGTATCAAGCATGGATATTCCTCTTTACAAGACACGTGACCTGTGTTTGCACATAATACTGATATTCCGGGTTACTATGCTAAGACAAGAGAGGAACCACAGACATAAGACGTCAAGGCAAGATTCCAAAGGGACCCAGCCCATCTATCTACGTCTCGCCCTTAGCCAGCGCTTGCTCCAGGGGACTCAGGCTTGCTCCCACAATCGTACACAGCAGCACTCTTTGTCTCTTCTCCGCCGCCGTGCCACTCTGGTCTTCGCCAATAGCTTCCAGAATCCTATCACACTTCTCCTCGCTTGCCACCACCAGCTCAGCCGTGGTTTCGGGGAACCGCGGAACCGGCTTGCCCGTGCGAATATCCAGGAGCGGGTACAGCTTGCAGTTCTTGGTGATGTTGTATGTCGTGCGGTTTGCTGTCTTGATGGCAAGATTGCGCGCCATGACCTGGTACTTGAAGTCCTGTGCACTCATGCTTTCATCACGCTCAAGTGCAAAGGCGTTGGCGTTCGGAGCACTGGTTACCGCACTGACGCTCATAGAGGCAGGAATGTGCACGCTGCGGGTGCTCGGGACTTGCGTCACGGTACGGTCACCAATGGTACGGGTGGGGTAGTTTGCCGGTGCATAGGCCGATGACACAGCGCTGCTATAGGTCGAAGTGGCCGGGGCGAGGGTGCCGGGGATTTGCGGCGGGGCAGAAAAGTGGTGCGAGTTAAGGGCAGAATGGGCCATAGGGTTGTGTTGATGTCCCTGTTGTGTAGAGTGGGAAGGGTAGATGTCCATCTGGCCTGTGGAGGCCTGGGACGGCCTTCCACTTTGGGTGGGTATATTAAGTCCAGTGGTCATGTAGGTCTGGTTTGGCAGTTGGGTCTGCATCTGGGCGTTGACCTGCACCTGAGCATTGGTCTGAGCCTGCATTATTGCCATCTGGTTGGACTGCCTACTCTGGTCTGTGAATCCCTGGTGTTGCATCTGTTGCATCTGCTGTGCTTGCTGTGCCTGCTTTCTGGCCAAAAGTCTCTGTGAGGCCGTGAGCCCAACTGCGCTTCCCGGCTGTCCGGCTGCCGTAGTAGCTGCACTTGCACCCATACTATTCTGAGACGCAGCATACAAGACACTGCGAGCTGCTCCGCGGAAGCTCTGGCGCGAAGAAGTAGGAGTCGACATATAGCCTGTAGTGGCTGTCGTATCAAAGGTGTCTGAGCTTCTGGCCACAGGCTTTTGAGCCTGCGCTTGCGCTTGCGCTTCGGCTTGAGCTCGAGTTTGGGTATTCGCTGCAAGCACGCGAGTAAGCAGACTCTCAATGTTTTGCAAGCGGCCATCGAGAGCCTGGAAGTGGTTCTCCAGAGTGATCATTTTGTTCTCCATGGCGCTGAAGCGTATGTCCAGACCGGCGAGGCGGTTCTGAACGGCGATGAGTTCGTTTTCGTTCTACAAGCGGAACTCATCGACGGACAGCGACAGCGGCTCCAGGGCAGCAGCCAGCTCGTCTTTCTGGAGATCTTGCAGCATGGAGGTGTCGAGATTGTACAGCGGCTCAGGGAGAGTGATGCCGGCCGTGGCTGCGTTGGCGAGAGGGTTGAGCATGCTCGGGTTCATGCCGAGGTTCAGGTTAAGCGAAGGGTTCAGGGCGGGGTTCATGGTGAACATGGCCATATCGATTGCGTCGTGGATGTCTTGATTGTCTTCGCCATCACCATTGCCATCATCATCGGTTGTGTTTTCGGTGGTAGCTTCGTCTGAGGCCTGGCTATACTGATAGGGAACGAAGTTCGGATCGGCAGCACCCGGGTTGTCGGTCGATGCATAAGTAGAGCTGTGCGACGACTTGCGAGAGGCGGAGGAGGAGTTCATGGTGCAGGATGGTGGTCTGGGTCGTGGAATGAGTGGCGTAGAGACCATAGCGATGAGAGAGAGAGTAAGAAGAAGGCTTTGTTTTGTTGTGGTGGTTGAGGCGAAAAACAAAACAAGCAAAAATATATGTAGAAATTACTCTTCGTGGATTTGCCGTGGTTGCTGTGGACAAGCACAACCCATTTTTTTTCACGATGGCTGTCTCGGGTCGGCGATTGTGCTGCCGCATAAATAGGGTTACATGCAGCTGGATACCACGCGCTTTAATCAGATAAAATGAAATGGGTGGCCGAGCACGGACAGACATCGACGGATAGACGAACCGTTACACGGGCCTCAGCCGCATTGCTGCCCGTGCATTTTGGGCATAGTCAATGAGGCAACAGGATCAACAACAGCAAAGCAAGTTCCAAAGGGTTACGTAGACAGTTGTACAACCCTAACTCCGGCGCAGATAACCCCTAGTTCTCGCTGGCAAATTAGCATGAGCCGGTGGCGTTGCAAGAGCGGCAGTGGTGAAGCTGGAAAGGTTGAAAAAGGATCAGACATCAGTTTAGGAGCAATATTCGAGGCCATAAAGGTATGTTCATCTGCAGAAGGGCAAAAGGCACAGAAGCTGAAATGTAGAGCAGAAAAAAAGGCCGGCAAATCTGTCAATCTGCTAGGGCGAGCACGGTTCATGCCTAAAAGTCCGTGCCGTCCTGTATATTCACACGGGAACTTACAGAGGCTCCCTTGCTATCAAAAAGCTGTCGTATATAATGAAACAGCCCCCACCCGCCTGAGCAACGGTGAATAGGCCAGAAACACAGCCGCAGAGGCGTCGTAGGGGTGGACCAATTCATTGAGAACATGGGAGCAAAGGACCCAAATCTAGGGACTGACGTATGTGTGCAAGTCCAGAGCGGCACTTTTACGTACATAGAACGCCTCAGGTTTCTTGATTAGTGGCGAACTTTGCTCCGTGCTGGTTGCGGAGCTCGCCTTCTTTTCTTCCCTTTATTGCTGTACTGTCTGTACAGCTGGTTCTCAGAGACGCTGTGTTTCTCCTCCATCTCTTCTTCTTTTTTTCTTCTTGTTTTCTCTTCTTTTCCTTTGCCGGTATATTTATCTTCTTTTTGTCCCCAAGAATCTTGAGTTCTCTCTTGTGAATTGTCTCTATTGCGCGCGCCTCACCCATAAGCTAAGCAGCAAGCTCGTCTCGGTGGCCCTCTTTCCCTCAGATTCTTTTTTGTTTGCCCGTTCGATAAACTGACACCTCAAATGTTATGATGTTTGGCATCATTTCTTACTGGGTAAGCTGCACATGGAACACTCCCACGGCACACGTTTTCCCTCCATTTTTGTCGCCTTTTTTCTTCTCGTGGACACACAGACGACGTTCTGTGCGTTCGTCTGATTTTGTTCCGCGACTTCCGTTTCTGCTATTTTTGTCTTTTTTTGCACAGCTTGGGCAATTGCTGGTTTGAGCTGTGCTCCTTCCCTCCCCGCCCAAGTCTGCAATACGACTGCTGACTAATGAATCTCAACTGATGACTCGTACTTTATTCATTCACACACTTGCACTCATTTCCATTCTCTTGATTTTCACTTGTCCTCATTGATTCTCACTTTTGCCCATTCGTCTCGACTCCCACCCACTCTCATGGCGCCGCTAACTTTCTCATCATTAGATGCTCCCCGTCATCTCCGGAATGACATGGCTGGGGATGCTCTTGACAATGCTCATCTACTGGGCCGGAATCCAAGATGCCGCCCACCTCGTTGACATGCAGGAAGACCAAAGTATTGCGTACATCTCCGACGTTGGTGCACTTACCTTGAAGCCGCTATTTGTCACCGGGTCCGTTGTCACTTCGGTGTTTTTTGCGGCCAGCTTTGTTGCCACACGCTGGCTGCGCCATCGCGGACGCTTGCTTCCCAATGTCACCACATTTCAGAGGGTGCTTATGTGTCTGAACATCTTCTCGGCTATTGCCGGTACCGCGGGCCTGATTCTCCTCACTATTTTTGACGCATACCGACACAACAACATCCACATGGCCTGTCTGGTCTTATTCTTGCTGGGCTTCATTGCCAGTGCTGTTTTTGCATGCTGGGAGTTCCACAGTCTACGGCGCCGTACGTATCTTGCCCGGGCTATATTGTACCGTTATCTTGTTTTCTATGCTAACAATTGCTGTGCATACCTGCAGACTACTTGGACCAGCCGCATCTCAAAATCTCCTTTTGCATCAAGCTTGCATTTATTATTCTCGAAGGGTCTCTCGCCATTGCCTTTGCCGTCTTGGCCATGAGCCACAGATACGATGCCGCCGCAGTGATCGAGTGGGTTCTTGCAATCATATTCTCGTTCTACATATTTTCATACGTTATGGATCTGTGGCCAGCCGTCCGCACCAAGAGGCCCGACATGAGATATCGGCGCCCCCAACGACAGCCTGCAGAGGTTTTTTGGGGGTCTCCACGTTCTATGGAAGAGGCCTTTGTGGTGCAACCGCCGCCTGATGCACACATAGGGCGCTATTGATTTTCTTTTTCCGAGTTTTTGAATCCCGACTTGTGATCTTGGGAGGATCTTTGCTATCTACGTTTTGTTCGCCTTGTTTTTTTCGCCTTGTTTACTTTGTCACTGTTTAGACACTCTACATTCTTTGCGCTGCGCAACAAGAGTAGTCTAGGTTTAATATTCTTTTGACACAAACACACACTGAGACACTGGTCTCAGGGCCAGACTACATTCCAATGCCGACTTTCATAACTTCGTTGTCTTAGTGCCTCCAGCAAGGGCGCGCCTCTGTAAACTGACCAGCAAGCAGCCTGGCTCTGGCCCTGGCTCTGGCCCTGGCCCTGGCCAGAGTAGCATCATCCGAGCCGTGCCTTTTTTTTCTTCTTCCTTTATCGGACCCTGGCCGTCTTCAAGGGTGACTCCCGAGAAGCTTCAACATGCAACACCAATCTCACCACCAAATTCGAACCGCTTCCACATATAAACCTCTTGTCGCATCAGTTGGCTTGCGCATGTAGTTTGCGCCGGTTAAACATCGGCTAAACACCGCGCATACTGCCAGAGCCAATATAAGTGGGGCCGTCTTTTTCTGCTGACGACCAAATTCTCCGTGACAGCTTTTGCTGCGAATTGCGAATTTGATTAGGCAAGAACGCAGCATCAACCTTCGTTCTTTCATATTTGACGATGCGCTGCTTCCCGATCCAGCTGCTCCCCGCACTGTAACTGCCCGTAGCATTCTCACCGCCAAACAGGAGAGAAAAACTTTTCCTTCTCCTCAATTTTGCCGGGCTCACGATATTATGTCTTTGTTCCGTTTACCAATTTGAGACGCGTCGTGAACTTTGTGCCCTCTCTCTCCCTCGTTCTCTTTCTCTCTTTCTCTCTTTCTCTACTTTTTCTGTGGCGCATACGCGCAGCAGCATCGCCTCTTCTCTGTGGCACCAGGCTTCATTTCATCACTGTTTGTCTTCCACGCCACACCCTTCGTCCATAATTACGCTTCACGTGCTTTGAAAGCGCCACAGTTCTGGCAGTGTCCTGAAGTATACTGGGCTGGCTAGGTCTCTCTTTGTCTTATACACACCTTCATTCAACTCTCTTCAACCATATTCAACCATCTTCGGCCCGGCCCAGCCAACACTTCTTTTGGACATAACACACCACTGCTTACCAGGACACCTTACGTATGTAGTCATACCTCGCCCACAAAACCCTGCCTCATCTCGTTCCTTCATTGGCCGCCTCAGTGCTCTACATTTCCCTTTCTCTCCCTTTCTCTCCCTTGCTCTGAGCTGGCGTCTATCATATGCCAATGTCAAATGCCACATACACTAACATGATATAGGGCCAATGAACAACCAACTATCCATCCCAGAGGACCCATTCTTCTGGGACTCTGATGTCCTCGTGGCAGAGCTCTACAATCAAGATGAGCTTTGGTATCCCGTAGCTACGGAACTGCCCGAACGAGATATTCTTCTCCAGGCTTTCCAGCGTCTCAGAATCAGTGGCCGCCTCTTTCTGACCTGGGGTGACATTCGACACAACACCTATCCCGAGCTCTTTGCCGAGTTGGGCATTGTGCTTCCCGACCACCGTTTCTGGCTTCTCGATGCCCTCGAATTCTTGCAGAGTCGCAGTAATTCCTACAACTCTTGGAAGACGTCACGGTCGGTCGGACTCAAGTCCAGGTCGTCCCTCTCAGCACGGCCCTCCGCACCCCAGTCACCCAGCACGCCTTTTGTGCCTAACACGCAACAGGATATGCAGCGGCTGAAGTATCAACAGTTCCCTAGTGCATGTAGTACGCCGAGAATATTACCCGCCCAATCTTTCACTGTGGCCCCTACGTCCAACTCTCATGCTACCCCCACACAGCCCGCACAAATTCCGGATGTTTCTATGAGTCCATCTCCAATGCCCGCTTGCCCACAGCCACAGCCACAAACACAAACACAAACACACATACAAACGCGAACGCAAACGCCAGCTCAACTGCAATTGCAACTGCAATTACAGCCACAGCAACCGCAAACCCGAGAGTCGCCAGTGTCAAGTGCGTCACATCACAGTCTTGACGGCGACACCTTGGCTTCACCTTTAGCTTCATCTGTTGAACCCGTGCCTCAACCAACAACCATTGCCCAGCGCCACGGTTTCGTACTAGACCCCGTATCCGTCCACTCTAAACCAAAAAGAAGTATAGCACCAACCCACATATCGACTGCCACAGTACCACAGGCATCTCAGTTTCGTCTTTGTCGCCCTTTTCTCTCCAAAAACACGTTCAGTTTGCGAAATCGCTACCCAGACAGCGATGACAGCTCCGGATCTGACAGCGATAACTTTTGCATGGTCAATACACATCGCCATGCCCGGATAAAGCCCAGGAAGGCCTACAAGGCCGTGGTCTCTGTCCTGACTGGTCGTGTCCAGCTCGGAAACCTCACAAGCACCGATTCCACTAGTGATGGAGAAGGCTTTGTTGTTGGTGAAAATTTGGATCTTGATGCTAGTAGTGCACATGAGGATGACTTGGATGGTGATGACCAGACCCAACTGTTATCCGAGGCTCAAGGCAGAATGGGCAAACATCAAGATGTGCTCTCCGCCGAAGAAGTCGACCACATCATCGACGACAGGATACATCAGTTTGTCGATATCTTCAAGTCCAACTATCTCCCTCGTCTAAGAGCAAAAGCCTTTGATCTCTGGAACGAGGGACGAACCGAACGTCTGATTGGTAGGTGCTTACGAGATGCATCTACCGTCGTGGCGCATCTGGAACACAGAATCATGTCTATGCGGACTCAAATGCACTTGACCAAATGGCCATCCCGGGATTCTCTCCGACATCAAACAGCATGCTTAGAACTTTCGGTCATTGAGCGCGAAAAGAAGAAGTGGCTGATTGATCTCATCAAAGGCCCCCGACCCGCCAAAAGAACCGCCACAACCAAAGCAAGAGTCAAGCGTCGAAAGATTGAATACACGCCTTCCGACAGTGAGGGTGAAGTCATCAGCGACAGTGCATCTTTGGGCAGCTTTGTTATTGATGACGAAAGTGAAGATGAGCTGATGGTGGCCGAAGACTTCGTCCCTGATGCCTCTCGTCCCCCGTCCTCGCAGCGGAATTTGAAAACACCAGCTTTAGCTTCTCCCGAAAAAGACGCAGAGATGGAGATGGGCATGTCCATTGATACTATTCCCAATATACCACTTGCTGAGGATGAGGAAATGGCATGCCCGGAACTATTGGACCCTGTGCCAAAATCCAGAAATCCCCAGAAAATTGACAGTCCTCTTGTTACAAGAGAGGAAGCAATGGCTGAGGTAGAAGATGTATTGATGGACCTGGAACCTGCGGACATTGCTTCTCCTGAAACTGCTACCCCTGTACCCGCCTCTATTCCGAGCGAGCATCAAGAGGATCCCATACCGGCCGATGCGCCTTCGTCGCCGTCGGTTAAGAAGGCAAATGAACACATTGTACGCGAACGAGACCGGTCTTCGTCGCCTTCATTAATTTCAATTTCCGACGAAGATGATGACGATGAAGATGGCCCCGTGACCTATGACCTGTCGCTGTGGAAGGCTATCCCCATCAAGTTCAAACGTCTCCTGCCTAACGAGCTAACAAAGGTTCACGGAGACATGGGTCGCGCTCTTGTCGGCGCGATATACAGCATGTCGGCCAACCTCCGACAGAAACTGTTTACAGCTGTTGAGACGTGCAATGACGAAGCCGACAGGTTTTGGAACAATGTCATTGTTCGGTCTTCGACAGAGTTGGCGGTTCAGATTGCCGCGATTAGCCTGCTTAGGTGTACTATCAGTGGCAATTTTGAGCACATTGAACCTGAAGACTTTCAAAAAAAGAAAGGCTCCATCATCGGCGCTCTCATGCAATGTCACCGTAGCCTGCCGGTCTTTTATCGAGCGCTCTACGACATTCAAGCCGGCTTTCCACAGTCTGCCGACGACTTGATTGCGGGTAGCGACGAATCTCAGGACGAAGACAGTGCTGTTGTGGACTTAACCACGCCGCAGTCCAAGAAGAAGCAGCAGCGCTTCATCTCCAAAGCCACGTCTACCGCATACGAGGAGCGCATGCGACGCGAACAAGCCCGTTGGGATAAAAAAGTCGAGTTGGCGAAGAAGTCCAAGCTGCAGGCCGAAGCTATTCCCGACTCGAAATCCCGCCTGATCATTAATATGTCCAAGAGTGAAGACGACCCCTTCATTTACATTCCGGATAGTGTCGCAAACGCTACCAGTGAAATTTTTGATACGCAGATTGAGGGCATCCGCTTTATTTGGGATAACGTAGTAGCCAACGACGGCGAAGTATCCAGCAACGGTTGTATGTTGGCCCATACCATGGGTCTCGGCAAGACGATGCAGGTTATTTCTGTGCTTTTGGCCATTGTAGAAGCCACCCTATCCAGCAATCGAAAGATCGTGACGCAGATTCCAGAGCATTATCGCAGAAACCGTTTCCTGATTCTTTGTCCTGCGCCCTTGGTTGACAACTGGGTCAAGGAGATTGAGCGGTGGGCTGGCAACTCAGTGATGCCGCAAGTCTTTGTTCTGGGCAGCATGTCGACCGGACAGCGCTCTGCGATTGTCAAGAGGTGGAGCGAGAACTCGGGATGTCTGATTCTCAGCTTTACCCTACTTGCGCGTCTTTTCAAGCAGGACGACCAGCTTGCGCACATGATTGCCGAGAACGCAGACATCGCCATCGCCGACGAAGCGCACGCAATCAACAAGACTGGCACCAACATTCGCCGCGCATGCAATGCCATCAAGACTACGGCGCGGATTGCCTTGACTGGGTCGCCCATGGCCAACAACACGCTTGAGTACTACCACATGGTAGACTGGGTAGCACCGAATTACATGGGATCAGAGGAAGACTTTAACATCTCCTATGCTCGTCCTATTGAAGATGCCAACGTCGCTGACGCCACGCCCAACGAGAGATATCGAGCGCGTCAACTGCTTAAACGCCTCACCAAAAAGATGCGTCACAAGGTGCACCGCGCAACTCTTGCCTCGCTGCCGGTTAACGTCCTCCCACGGAAGCAAGAGTACATCATCGGGTTCCCGCCTCTTGAGGGCTTGCAGAAGCGGCTGTATTCTGAATATGTCAACCTGCACAAGCGATACAGCTTCCACTCGGACTTTGGAGCCTTGGATAACCTTTCTATTATTCTGACGCACCCCAAGTGTTTTGCCATGAAGCTTCGCGGCACCAAGACGGGCCGAAAGAGCGATGATCCGGACAACGAGGTGATGGAAAGAGAAACCCTGCCTAGCGAGATGTCGCAGGCTCTTTTGGCGATTGTTGACGAAGAGCCTGACTTGGATAATGTCAATCTGTCTTGGAGAACCCGTCACATTATCACGATTCTGGACGAGTGCCGCAAGGTCAAGGAAAAGGTTCTAGTCTTTTCGCAGTATCTTGATGTCCTGGACTATTTCGAGAATCTCTTTATCCACCAGGGCCGCAAGTTCTGCCGTATTGACGGGTCGACGGGAAAGCGCGTGGACATGGTGGACCGTTTCAACCGGGAGGACTTTGAAGTTTTCCTGGTTGCTACCAAAGCCGGCGGCACCGGCCTCAACATCCAAGGGGCTAGTCGCATCATAATTGTCGACTTCAAGTACAATCCGATGTGGGAGCAGCAGGCTATTGGCCGTGCCTATCGAATCAAGCAGACCAGAGATGTTTATGTGTACCGCTTTGTTGGCTCAGGTTCGTCGGAAGCTGGCATGTTTCACAGGGCTGTCTTCAAAATGCAGCTGGCAGATGCGGTCGTGGATGACAAGACCCAGGTGGCCCGGTCTCAGCTGCGCAAAGGATCGAATGTTGTGCATCTAACAGCACCCGTATCCCGGCCCTATAATAAGTATATTGGCGTCGATGGCGTGCTCGATACACTACTAACTGATAGGTCGGCGCGTGAGGGTGTGGTCTACGTCGACCACACAGACACATTTGCAGAACCTGATGAAGACATTGCTGTCTCCGCTGACATTGCCAAGCACGTGAACGATGAACTTCGTGCGATCGAAGAGCGGGAACGGAATGGAGGCCATGCTGTGCCCCCTGCTCCGTTGGATTCTGGGCCTGCAGTTGGTGGTTCCCAAGTCTCTAGAACAAATGCAAGAGGACAAACTGGCAGGGCTAGAGATTCGACAGAGGGCCCATGCAGTACTGGGGACCGTGCCGCTGTTCCATACCACGAAAAATCGCGGCTGGTGCGGCTTCAGATGCTGATTAATGAGCGCAACTCGATGCCGGCTTACAGCACACAGCTGCCAATCGCCCTCAACGGCTCCGTGGACACCGATTTTCCCGAGCACGCGGCTTTTCGTCAGCATTTGATCAAGTGCTTCCGGGATGCAATCGTGGCATCACACGAGACGGCCAGTAAAGCTGTGGACGAAGACAAGGTCAAGACTCGCGCCACGATCATTGACGACTACCTTTCAATGAATATCCGCGGCGACTTGCCGCGTCGTACGCGCGAACAGTTGCTGCGGGAGCTCGTGTCCGAGAAACACTTCGCATTGGCATTGCTAGAGCAGATGCATGGACTGACAAACGACATGATTGCTACGTCTCTGGACAGAGTTCTACGAGAAAAGGCCAAGGAATTGGATGCAATTAGCGAGAGGGAGTTTCGAGATGGGTTTACCAGCGAGTTACAAACGCGGTACTGGGACGCAGCAGCGGCTACAGCAAATGTCGCTCTCTCTATTCTGCCGCCTAATCAGAAGACGAGGACTATATCACGGATGACGCCGGGAGGTGGGATGCGTGCTCATACGCCGCAGAATGGCGATTCTGATCGCAAGCGACGTTCATTGTCCGTGCATCGGGACCCTAATGTAAGCAGCATTGTTCCTCTCTTTGTCTGGTAGAACTGACATGAGCAAGCCAACTAACACAAGCCGTTTGCAATCACAGCATCTCGCGCAAATGCACAGTCGAATCCTGGCCAATTCAGCCGGGGCCGGCCAAGGCTCTCCAGCTTCTGGCAGCATTAACAACAGCCATGCAAACAAAGACCTTGCCGTTCTCGAAGCGGTTCGCCGACGGCGGCGCGATCGGCAGGCATCGGCAGCTCCGTCGGCGTCTCTTGCGGAGCCGGTTGCTGGCAGTAGAACTCGTGCGGTCTCACCTCTGCCATCACAGACTATGTCCGGAGTGGAGGATAGGAGAGTGCGGCTATTGGCAGCTATCTCGGGCGCCAGAAAGACAAGGCGCCAGAGAGATGCGACGCCATAAGGGACACTAGAAGAGTTTGTACTGGGCGGCGTTGTACGTGTAATATTAGGTCAAGGGCAGATGAAGGGAACGGGCCGGCGGGGGGGGCTGGCATGTGCATGTGCGGTTGGTTGGTTTCTCTCATGTGGCTGGCTTTATGGCTTCTAAATACCCATCATTGCTTTCATTTTATTTTTCCTTTGTTTTTTTCGCTGCTCCGACGTCGTTGATTCGTGCATGTGGTACAACGTGATGCACGCACTTGGTGTAAGGCAGGGGCAGGGGCAGTAGCCAATCACAAGCACTGGCTTTCTCAGCTGGGAAGAAAAAAAAGAAAGAAAAAACAAAACGGGAAACAGGAAACAGGAGAAAAAAAAGAAAAAAGAGAAAAAAGAAAAAAAGAAAAAAAAAAAAAAAAAAAAAAAAAAAAAAAAAAAAAAAAAAAAAAAAAAAAAGAAAAACAAAAAAAACAAAAAAAAAAGGGGAACATTCAA
>JADILG010000570.1:0-14956 GCA_017591655.1 Thielaviopsis populi
GGAACAAAATAATTGTAGAATTACAAAACCCCCCCCCCCCCCCCCCCTTCACAGGAGAATATTCTGGGATAATGGATTCAAAACAGTGGCTTCGGTAGCGAATGCAGCACCGGCTGAATTGGTCCCGATTCTTATGCAGGTAATGCCAACCAATGCCTACTCACCGGTATAGAGGAACATGTGCATGCACGAATGCCTACCTATCTATACCCACGGGCTGACCATACCATGCCCCTCCCTCGTCGATAGGCCGAGCCGAACAAAATCCGAACAGACAGCGACGCGGACGAGAACAGATCCAAGCGACTTCTTGCCAAGGCGAAGATTATTTCAGACAGCGCAAATCGACTGTGGCGTAAGTTGTTGAACCGAGTTGACCCTGGTGTGGTGATGGTGGTGGTGGTGGTGGTGATGATGATGATTATACTGACAACTAATGTGACGCTGCAGAGGCGGAAGTAGAAGCCAGTAGGTTTGAAGAGGAATAAAGAAGGGGCAGGACAGGCAAAAGCGAACATGGAATTGAGGGGATAATAAAACACATGCATTAGCATCAATTGATTGATGCAGACAGGCATTGTCTATTTGCAAGACGCCACTGGAACTCTGGAACTCTAGAACTCTCTGGCTTCAGGCCGCAGCCTGACTGTGTCAAGGCAGCCATATGACGCCACCTCTGCTGACTAATAGGACGCACCGTCGCCACACTGGGACGGGACTATCTGTGGCGCAGACGCAAGGTTGTCCCAGAACAGCATCGACGCAAGGCCGGCCCAGCTTTTTTGGCCATTGTGATTGGACCCTTGCATCCATTCACAGCAGCTTCCCCAGGGAAGTTGGGATCAGACCAGATTAGACCAGACCAGACCAGATGCAGCAGAAGCCCATATTTTCTTTTTTTTCTTCTCTTTTTCCATTGATTTTTGGGGGCCTCTGCATTTTTGCTTTTAGTTGCTTCTTCGATTCTTTGACTTGTCGACGCGTTTTCTTCCTCAAAAAAAACGCCATTTTTTTCTTCTTTGAAATCTGTACATTTTGAAATTTGTCAGAATAAAAGAAAGCATTACATTGTGCTTGTTTGTTCCTCCATCTTCCAACTATTTTTGACTCAAGACACAAAGAAAACGTCTTGCTCAGTCGCTATTTTCTTTTACGAGCTTCTCCCTATATCTGCATCTGCAGCGAGTCCCCCTCGTTTAGTTGCACGCCGCACATCTGCTGTGTTCTACAGCCTTTATTTTATCCTTCTATTAACCTGTCTTATTTCACTCTTTATTTTTTTTTTCTCTTCCTCCTTCAGCCTTCTCGCCAATTTCCAGGAACAAAGCCACAAAGTTGAACCGTCGACGTTGATCAGGAAGAAAAATAAAGAAAAGCAACACAAAGTCTTTCTTCATCGCACATCCTGCTACAGTCTCCAAGCAATAACACACACACAAACACACACACCCACACCCACAAACACTCACAATCCCGATCGCATCTAGGCTTTCAACAGTCGCCATCATCATGCCCATCGAGGTTCAGCCCAACACGCCCTTGGCAGAGGCGCTCAATGCTGTCGTGCAGCCCAAGCTCGAAGAGATTGGCTGGGGCAGCGGCGACCCCGACGACACCTCGCTGGCCGAGTACATTGTGCTGATGCTGGTCAACGGCCGGTCACAAGACGAGATCGCAGTCGAGATTTCCCAGGAGCTGCTGGGCCAGAGCACCGACGATCCCGTGGCGCGCGAGTTTTCACAATGGCTGTTTGCCGAAGTCGAGGCGCAAAACGCACGACTCAACGGCGGCAACAGCGCGGCTGCGAATGCTGCTCCGGCCGCCAACTCTGATGCCTCTGCCATGTTCACCGGCCAGGGAGCTTCTGGCCAGCAGGCTGACAGCACGATGATGAATGATGCCGATAGCATGGACATGTCGGGCGACATGTCACAGATGAACGTGTGAGTACCCTTTTCCTCATCAGAACCATCACGAACCACAGCCTGGACCCTTTTCCTCCTCAGAACTATCACGAACCACAGCCTGGACTCCCGTCTCTTCCCTCCTCTCTACCTGTAACCAATCATTTATGCTAACCTCCTCAACCGTAGACCCACGGGTCCTAGATCGATGCGCAACGGTAACGGTAACGCGAACAACCGCGGGCGCGATCGTCGCATGTTCAACCAGATGAATAAGAACATGGACCGGACAATCGACGGCGGCATCCACCGCGTACAAAGAGGAACCGGCAATGAGCGCATCAACCCTCACAGAGGACCCAACGGCATGAACATGGGCATGGGCATGCGCAACAACCACAACAACATGCGTGGCGGCCGGAATAACATGAACAACCGCTCTGCCAGTGTCCAGGCTGGTCTCAACGCTGCCGCCATGGGCCAGAACATTGTCAACCTTCCCCATGGCATGAACCCCAACTGGGGCGCTCCCATGGGCGGTGTCCCTCCTATGGGCGGCCCCGCTGGCCAGCAGCCTTCCCAGATGGACCTCTTTGCGCTTCTCGAGCAGCAAAATCGTATGATGGCACAACTGTCACAACAAATGATGCATAACAGCGGCCGTGGCGGCCGTGGCGGTCGTGGCGGCGGTCGTGGCGATCATAACAACAGCAGACGAGGCAACCACGGCAACAACAATTGGACGCCCGGCGGTGTAGCCAAGGCCGAGCGCAGCGAGAATGGCGATGCCATGCAGACCGAAGGCGCCGAGGGCGAGGACGTTGAAATGTCGAGCAAGCGCGAACCTGCCAACCCCGAAGATTCGATGTGCAAATTCAATCTGCGCTGTACCAACAAGGACTGCAAGTTTGCTCACCAGTCGCCAGCAGCACCCCCAGGAACGACGGTCGACATCAAGGACATCTGCAGCTTCGGCGCAGCCTGCAAGAATTGGAAATGTGCTGGACGCCACCCCTCACCGGCGGCGCGCCTGGCCCACCAGTCTGAGCAGGACTGCAAGTTCTTCCCCAACTGCCACAACCCGCACTGCCCCTTCAAGCACCCGTCAATGCCGCTGTGTATCAACGGCGCCGACTGCTCGACGCCCGATTGCAAGTTCACGCATGTCAAGACCAAGTGCAAGTTTACCCCGTGCTTGAACCCGAAGTGTGCGTTTGTGCACGAGGAGGGCCAGCAGGGCAGCTTCAAGGACAAGGTGTGGACGCCGGCCGGAGGCGATGGCAACAACGGTGCCGAGGCTGGCGGCGAGCATGTCAGCGAGCGCAAGTTTGTTATTGACCAGGACGAGCCGGAACACATCAAGCCCGAGGATGTGGACATTGCCTAGAGACTCTTTTTTTTATATCCCTGTTGTGACTCTCAAGTCTTGTGAGCAGATGGGAGGTGGGAAGTGGGAGGGAAAAGGGGGAGGAGGATGAGGACGAGGTACTTTGGTGATGTGGGACGCCTTGAGAAACACATGAACTTGCAATGAAAGGAAAGGAAATTCTGGAAATAACAAAGGAATTCAATGAAATCAGAAAGAAAAAAAACAAAAAAAGAAAACAAAAAAAAAAAGAAACACAACACACATCATTTAGCGAAGGAAGATTCGCATCACGATATTTTGAAACACATCAGCGTCCTTGTTTATCTTTGGCTGTCTTTCCCCTTCCTCTTATTTGTTTTTTCTTGTTATTGTCAGGACTTACCACGAGAAGACGCTGGAAGAATCACGGGATGGAGGAAATTTGCTTGTCTGGCCACTGTGCATTTAGGAGCCCTTTTTTTTTGTTATATTTGCTATATTTGTTTTCCTGTGTTTTGGGTTGCTGGGAGTTCGGCGGGTCACGGCAGGCTGTCATGAGATATATCACCGTCCACGGACCGTAGTGAGCGGGTTTTTGTTTTGTTTTTGTTTCTTGGTTTTATACGATAGATGGATACTCTTCTCGGTATGCATGTACATATATGTACACATAATGTTTGGTCAGTACGAGCGGCGACTGGTGCGGCCTCGGTCTGCATGGACTTTGCGGTGTGTGATATTGCTCACTTTGGGAACGTTTTTACGTGGTTTATAGGCGGATTTACATGCCTCTGGTTGTATAGCCAACTATGCTGGATAAATACACACACTATCCGTCCTCATTACTCGGCCATTCTGCATCGCCTCGCCCCTGACACCGTGTAGCCCGCAGGCCATGTTTCCATGCGCTGTTCGGCCAGGCGTTTTGGCCCGTGGTCGGAAGTGGATCACGCGAGTTTGGGTAGTTGCCCACAGCAGTCAGCCAGGCTGAAGTCTAGCCTCGCCGAGTTCAAAGCTTTGCTGGGCTAGAGCAAGCCCAAGGCAGGACAAGGGAAGCTGCCGATTTTGGAAACTCACCAGCTGATGAAGAAGGGCAGGAAGAAAGAGCGAGAGGGAAAGAAGTGACAAATTCTTTTTCTACCTTCCGTTTTTAGAGATTGCTTTGTTTTAATTGGTCTCTTTCTAAAGTGAACACGTTGTCTTCAAATTTTCTTTGCGCTTTTGCTTCTTCTTCTTCTTCTTCTGCCCTGTTAGCTGTGCGCCCGCGCGGTCTCTCTTAACGCCGTCATGCAAGCTGCTCAGCTTGTCCGAGGCCCGCTGCGGCGGTTTGCGCCCGGCTCGGTCCTGCGCCCCACGTCGAGGCTCTGCTACCGGCCGACGCTGCTGCGTGTTCCAGGGACTTCTCTAGCCTCGCTTACTCGCTCTTCCTCTGCAGGCTTTTCTACTTCGCGATCTTTCTTTCAAAATCTAGCTTCCAACAGACTCTCTGAGGCCGAGCGCCGGAGTCACAAAGAGCGAGAGGCGGAGGAGGAAGAAGAAGAAGAAGAGAAAGATGATGACGAGTTTGACTACGACGACAACTATGATATCGATAGAGATCACGATTTTCACATCCTGGGAGAACTCAGCGAGACCCCCAAGAACGTCGGCATCATCGGTGGTGGCATCACGGGCCTGTCAACGGCATACTACCTGGCACGGGAAAACCCCGATATGAAAATCACAATATTCGAAGCTAGCAACCGACTGGGTGGCTGGATGAACACGCACACGGCCATCGACCCCGACACGAAGAAGCCGGTGTACATTGAGAATGGGCCAAAGACGCTGCGGTCGCTGACATCCACGCCGACGCGCGCCGACGATTTTGTACTGGCGGACATGGTGAGCTCCCTTGCGCCGACTTTTTGTTCATCCTGTCTCGCTTTCTACCCGCCACATGTTTCTAACTCGTGGTCTAGCTGATTAGTCTGGGCATCCATCCGTGTGTGACTTACCCTGGCGCCAAGTTTGTTCTTGATGCTCGCCCTCCTAAGCCCGGCGATGACGGCGAGTACCAGGTCTCCCATCTTTTGCGCATCCCGCCGCCACTCCTAGTATCGCAGTTATTCCACCCCGCCTGGAAGGGCTGGGCTAAATCTGTCCTGGCTATTTGGATGCTGACGCTCAAGGTACGCTTTGGCCTAGTCAAGTCGCCCTCGATTCACGAAGACATGTCAGTAGCGGAGTGGCTGCGCAGTCTCGGAATCGGCAAAGACAATGGCGCGCCAATGCTGGAAAACATGATTTCAGCCATGGCGCATGGAATCTACGGCGGAGATATCGAGAAGCTGAGTGTACAGAGCTTCTTCAACACGAGATTCTTCCAGCTGTACCGCCAAAACCAGCCCGATGAAACACGCATGGTACCAATTCAGGACCTTCAGATCATGCAGGACCTGGGCGATGACAAGGCCATCGTGGACTACATCAAGTATATGGGTCTCGGCGAATCCCTCATTTTCCCTGGTGGAATGCAGACTCTGATTGGCGCACTGGAGAATGCCCTCAAATCCCAACCCAACATCACCATCCTGAAGAATGAAAAGACCACTTCGGTGAAGTACGACGAGGACAGTGATAGCATGAAGGTCGATTCTACTTCCTCAGTCACTGGGACCAACACCAAGCATACATTTGACAAGGTTATCTCTACAATCCTAGCCGGCCAACTCGCCTCTCTCGTCCCCAGGAATGACAAGTCTGGGATGTCTTGCCTTCCATCACTACAAACCCAGCAAGCCGTCACGGTACTCAATGTATGCTTCTACTTTGATCGGAAGCTTGATCTGTCCGAAGACTACACCGGTGTTCTTCCTCTGCCCTCTGTCAAGGGTCCTGTACTAGGAGTCTTCGTCGACTCGAATCTGCAAGGTCCCAACACCGAAACCCACATCCGAGCACACGAAGCCCCGGGCACCAAACTCTCGGTGCTTGTTGGCGGCCATCACTGGGACCAGTTCTCGCGCAGCGAACTTGACGCCATGCAGTTCGAGGGCGAGAACATTGCGCGACAGTTCCTGCGCCAGTTCCTCTCCATTGAGGAGACCCCCACCCTCACGCATTCCTTTGTCGCACACGAGTGCATCCCGCAGCACCTCAAGGGCCACCGCGCCGCCATGGCTGTGGCCCACGATGACCTGATGGAACATTTCAGGGGCCG
The DNA here is from genome assembly GCA_017591655.1 of Thielaviopsis populi. Lineage (NCBI taxonomy): Eukaryota > Fungi > Ascomycota > Sordariomycetes > Microascales > Ceratocystidaceae > Thielaviopsis > Thielaviopsis populi. The sequence goes on from JADILG010000570.1 coordinate 6,455, forward strand.
CCTGGCCGTTGCCGGCGGCTCGTACACGGCCATTGGCGTGCTGCCATCGATCCGCGCCGGCTACTGCGTGGCGCAGCAGATCACCAACTTCAGCGAAGACTTTGCGCCCGAATACGACTACACGGGCCTTACGGGCCTGGCGCAGTTTGTGAGCCAGGACCAGTTTGCCGATACGAGCAACGAGACCTTGGCGCAGTTCGGCAAGAAGACTAAGTACACGGTCGAGGACCCGGAAACCCTGGAAAGATTCAAGCACCTGGTTAGTAGAATCGAGGCGCCGCCCGCTGTCAAGCAGGACAAGGAATGAGTAGAAAGGGGTCCTGTACAACCAACAGGCACGCAAATAAACGTACATTTATGGCGACACGAAAACACCATTGACACGCCAAGGAACATCCAAGTTAGATTGATGGTGATTTTATTAACCAATGTATCTCATCCAATGCAACGCCTGAATAGGTAGAAAATAAAAGAGCTCAACAGCAAAGCATGAAGCTTTCCCAAGATATCAAAAAGCAGGACGACGCATCAAGCAACAAACCCCCTCATCCCATGCCATGCGCATAAAGATGCCCCAAGAAGTAGGAAACAGAGCAAAAACATCAAAGGACGTCAGACAAGACAGACAATACCAAGATTGTCCTGCTGGAAGAGAAAAGAAAGAAAAGAAAGAAAAAAAAAAGAAAAAAAGCCTGCCTCTGAACAAAAAAAAAGAAAAAGAAACACTGCTTGTTTCGGCAACATCGATGGTGTTGTTGTTGTGTATAAGACAATCGATCAAAAGACGGGAAGAAGGGGGGAATCAGAACATGGCAATAACCGATAACGCCAGCAACTCCATAAGAACACACGCCACGCCACGACACACACACACACACACATACACACGCGCGCGCGCGCGCCAAAAGTCCCACCGTAAAGCCAAACAAACGATCGCCTCCTAAAGCCCCCATACCCTCTGGTCCGCAGCCTTGACCATGGCCTTGAGCGACTTGATGCCGCGCGTCGTCAGCCCCGAGCCAATAGCGAGCCAGCGGCCCTCGGCATCCGGTGTGTTGAACAGAGCCTTGAGCCGGCTGGCAACCTCCTCGTCCGTGTTCTCGGCCTGCACGCTGATGGGCTGGCCGTTGATGGCGACGCGCTCAAGCGTCCACCAGATAGCGCCGGCGCGGATGCGCGCCTTGATATCCAGACGCAGCGCGGTGCCCGACGACAGATGGTAGATGAGCGAGGACGCGCCGGGGCTCATGTGCAGTCCATGCACGACGCCCTTGCACAGCGCGGCGCGCTCGGGGCTGCCGTTGATGATGTCGGCAATGGCGTCCATGAGCGGGAGGGTGCGGGGAAGCATGCGGGTGAGAGTGTGGAAGCCCCCGGGCTGGTTGGCGATGCGGGTAACCATGCTGCCAACCATCTGATGGGGGTCCTTTGCGTTTAGAAGCACAAAGATTTGGTCGGGTTTTCTGAGATCGAGCACAACCGGCCACTTTGGAACAGGAGGCGTGTTTTCAGACGCTGGATTGGCGGCGGGAGTGTCAAGCCGGGCAGTGGCTTCGCTATAGGTAAAGGTGATTCGTTGCAAGGTCACCGACTCGCACTTGACGCAGGGGCCAGCCTTGGTCATGGCATCCAAAAAGTTGACTACCCGGTCAATTGCTTCAAGTGGGGATTTTAAGAATGGGCCGACAGCGGTGCCGATTGGGCGGAGGATGCGGATGCAGAACTCGCCGGTCCGGCTGTTATACCGGATATCACGAGAAATTCTGGCACCTAAAAACCGAAACTTTTTCTTGTCCAGCACGCGCACAATACAACTAGAGAACCACACTGGTGCTTGGTTAAATCGCGAACGAGGGCCTTGTGATGGGACAGGCTCGCCGGGCACAGCTTTGTGGAATAAAACAGTGATGGTATCTTCTGCCCAAGGACCCCGGCGGCTCTGAGACACCACGGAACTGAATGAATTGGTACCGGGAGCAGTGCTGGCTTTGGCTGCGCTGGCTGAGGGGGCTACAGATGCGCCCGGAATGATGCTGGATAGTTGCATGACAGTAGCAGACTTCTCCAAGCCCACAAAGGTAGTCCGAGTATCATATAATCGGTGAAGAGGCGGCTCCTTTGGCCGCCCAGGATCCGTATTTTGGGAGTTTTCGGTTATCTGTTTGTGGACATAGACCGACAAGTCACCCCAGAACTGAGGCGACAAATCAATATTGAGTGAGGCCATGGTGAGCTTGATCGGCTGGGCCTGAGCAAAACGGAAGGGTAGGGTTTTTGTTGGGGGGTGTCTAGACCACGTATTAATCAGCATGCAAATCACAAACAAGAACAATCACAGACGTGGAATCGCAAAACTTACACTTTGCAGAGGTACCACTCGTCGCCTTCTGCCCTCAACACACACATGAGAACCCATGTCGGCGTCATTTCCTTGCGCTGGAGGCAGAAAGACCAGAACATGGGATCGCGGATCTTCAAGACACCTCTGACGTCATCAATGGGCAACGGGTTCTTAAAGCAGATCCATCCCGTGCCGCCAGATTTCCTGACCATCTCCTCCATGAGGAAGTGCCACCGGATGCTGTCCATGGCTGCGCCGCCTTCCCGGGCAGGATCGACCATTCTGTTGAGCTTGGTTTCGGCTTGTAGAGATGCCTTGGAGTGACAGTTAATCTTGAACTCGCCCGTGATTGACTCGATGATAACGGTAATGGATTCATTTTGAGAGCATTGCATAGTTAGACTGCTCTTTGCCGGGTTGTTGGGGTCGATGGTGATGGACAGGTGCGCCTCGCGAGATGCATACCTGCGGTTGGTGGCAAGCTTGTTGTATATTGACATGAAAATATACTCTATGTGCTTTGCCAGCACCGTAGTAACGAGTGATCGCATGGACAAGTTGACGGTATCAAGCGGGATCTTTTCATCCTTGACAGGCCTGCCGTCCCGGAACCATGTTGCTACCAACGTGCTGGTCGTCTTTGGATTCACCCAGCCAGACTTTTGTTTATTGCAGTCCACGGCCACAATAACCCAATGTTTGGACCCGTTAGGGCCGGGGCGATTAGGCCAGTACTGGACAGAAAAGGCTCTGTCGAGAGTTTCGATAGACAAGGCTCCGCTCCATGAGGTTTTGCTGAGCTCTATAGCCTGGCGCTTCATCTCGTTGATCTTGTGCGTGAGCACAAACTCATGAAGAAAGTTGTAGCAGCCGGTCAGGTTGTCCTTGGCGATGACGTTGTTGACCATGGTCTCGAGATACATGCGCAGGCTGAGGGGGATTTCCGAGGGCGCCGGAGAGCATTTGTAGCGGAAATCGACGAACCAGAACTGTTTCGAGCTGTCTTCGTCGGCTATCGTCAGCTCAACCTCGAATTCGCCCTCAACGGAAAAGACGACTCGGCCATCTCGAATCGTGTAGTCATGGAAGTGTACGGGGATGTTGTTATAGTCGTCGAGATTAAGCCGAATGGTAAGCAGAGTGTTGACGTTTTCAATCCATTTGAGCATCTCGTCGTCGGTCATGGGTTCGGGCTCGATATATTGGAACTAACACGCATATTAGTTAGAGAGAGAGAGAAAGTCCTGGATTCCGAATATGCCTAGAGGATTTGCTTGAATTTAAGCATGTGCATGTGTGACTTACATCGGGGAGGTAAGATCCGTCGCCTGTTGACAGCACGTGGAGTGCCGTCTTCAGATCTGGACTCGGTAATCGAGCAAAGGTCAAGTCACGTTTGACGTTGATCATTTGGTCCAGCCGCAGCTCGTACTCGGTCATGACTTGGCCCAGATGTGACTTGAGATCGATAAGCTTGCTAACATCTTGACTCCGCCGGCTCCAGTCGGCAATGACGAGCGTCTTGACCCATTTGCCGTGCATTTTTTGGATAGCCTGGTTCAGGGCAACCTTTCTTGCGACACTCTCGTTGGACTGGTCAAACTCCTCCTTTTGGCCGGGGGCGCCGTGTGCTGAGCCGTTTGCAGCGGGTGGTTGAGGCGCGGGCATTGGCATCATGGCCACATGGCGGATCGTTTCGGAAAGCTGATTGTGGGACAGTTGGGCGAGTCTGGTGATGATTTTGGATAGGGGAATGAAGCCTTCGGAGATGTGCATTATTTCTGGCGGCAGGTCGTTGCCTCTGAGAGGCAGCGTCATGACGCTGTTGGCGCTGCTGTCGCCCAAGCTCTCGCGAACGACATCTTGTGCTTGGTCTTTGAGCAGACCCATATCAGGCTTGGTCTGAGGCTCGCCTATGCCTGCCTCGTTGCCGTTCTGCATGTTGACCGCGCCGGGCATCGAATGCGCTGCGTGACGGGGAGGGTACTGATGGAGGCAATCAAGGCGCTATAGCTCGGGATGTCTGGTCGAAGGCAGCGTGACAGACGGGATGTCTGGTCGGGCGGAGATGTTGAATCGTCAAGAGGAATAAGAGGCGTAAACGAGGACGCACGCTGGTTCAGCCCAATGTCTTATTGGCGCAAGGAGACAAGAGCAAGGTCAATCGTGAAATTTCGTGTAAGAGGCAACGCAAGCCTTGCTTGGTGTCGATGGACGATTAAAAAGAAAAGTGAGAAGTATATAAACAAACAAGAGACAAAAGACAATGTGAACGAATGAATGCTGGGAGAAAACTTTAGCCCAAACGTCAGGAAATTAGATGGCAGCAAAAAGAAGCAGCTTTTAGTCGCAAACCCTATTTCGGCTTGTTGTTGGGGGTGGCCCTTGGGTTTCGATCTTGTGATCTCGTGATTTTGTGATCTAGCAGATTCCGTCGATTGAGAGCCTCTAGCCGAAATGGTCAATCACGCTGTGGAAGGCGAAAAAAAAAAAAGTATGCAAAGGTATGTCGAGGGCAGAACAGATGGAAGACAAGGCGTAAATTTTCGTCGCGATGCCTCAAGGCTTGTGCTGTAAAACAAGGCTCGTCGCGTTTGGCAAATTTAAGGGTTAAGCCGCACCACCAGCTATCAGAGCACTCGGCGATCAGATCGCAGCCGGGATCTTAAGACAAGAAGAGGCGGACATAGAGAATGCGAAGCGAAGCTCTGCTATGCTGGTCTCATGAGGCACGTGAAAGCGAGATGGAAAACAGCGGCAGAAGCGAGTAAGTGATGATCTCAAGTATATTGCTAGGCAAAACAGGTCGTCGGTCTTGGTGATGAAGGTGTGGAAGATGGACAGAGACAGCCTTGCCTCTGTGAATTGTCGCTCTGTTTAGCCGTTTAACCGTTTAGCCTTTTAACCGGCTTTGGCCACAGCCCATGAGAAGGTGCGATAATCTTGCACGCATCCACGTGATCATATCCATTCGCTACGCTACAGTATTGCAGCCCGGCAAACCCTAAGAATGTCATCACATTCTAACGTTCGTTCACGTGTCATCTTATAGTACAACACCGCTCTTCGTTTTCATCTTCGTCTTCGTCTCCGTCTTTGTGGTTGGTGGTTGTGTATTAAGCCGATGATCATCCTTTGCTTGCTGTCCGCCACTGTATTTAACCTCACAATCGTACAAACCTAAGAGAACCCCCTTCCCCTCCCCTCTTCCCACCCCAAGATCGGTATATTTTTTCGTCCCGATAAAATGAACAAAAGAAAAATAATAGATGGAAAAAAAAATGGCACGTCGAATCTAACAGGAGACTCGACAGCCTGACCAGAGTGTCGTCAAGCAACAGCAGCAACTCCCGCGTGTTTGCTACACGGGGTTAGTTATCTGTTCTTGCGAGACACCCAGTTCAGGAAGGCTACATCTTCTCCCCACAAAAAGCTGAGCTTACCAGAGCGATTGACTGGGTTAGCAAGCCTATAGCTTACGGGGGAGGGCCGACGTAGTGGGCCACTGGTAGCCAGCGGCATCGCTGAACTTGTACCCGTACGACGCAGTGAATTCGTCCAGCAGAGCCGGACCACGAGAGCCTATTGTGCACGTGTTAGTATATGCTGACAAGCTGGTACATGGGCTGTGGGTTTGAGTAGGTCTATGGACTGCGGGCTTGAGCATCAACTTACCATAGGGGTACTCCATCGGGATAATCTCCTTGTTGTCATCCAGGTAATGCAAAAGAGGGGTGAAAATTCTCCAACTTGCGTCTAGCTCGTCGTCACGGACAAAGTTGGAATGGTCACCCTTCAGGCAATCCAGGATGAGCGACTCGTAAGCCTCGGGGATCTTCAAATCGGAGAAGCGGCGACGGTACGTCAGATCCAGCTCGGTGACAACGGTCTGCATGCTCAGACCCGGCAGCTTGGAGTTCATCTTGATGTAGACACTCTCGTTCGGCTGAATGCGCATAACAAGCTCGTTACGAGGAATGTCCTTAAAGATGCCCGAGGTGACATCCTTGAACTGGATGCGAATCTCCGTCTTTTGCTCATTGAGCGCCTTGCCAGCCTTCATGATGAAGGGGACACCGTCCCAGCGCTCATTCTTGATGTAGGCCACCAGGGCGCAGAAGGTGGGGCAACGAGAGTCCTTGGGGACAGTGTCGTCCTCCTTGTATGACGGCTTGCTACCGTCCAATGAGCGGCCGTACTGACCAATAATCACGTCCTTGGGCTCAATGGCGGGGATCGAGCGCAGAACGCGTACCTTCTCATCGCGGATGTCTTCGGAGGAGAAAGAAACTGGTCTCTCCATTGCCAGCAGAGTGAGGACCTGCAGAAGATGGTTCTGCATGACATCGCGGACAATGCCAAACTCGTCAAAGTAACCGCCACGGCCCTCGGTGCCAAAGGGCTCCTTGAAAGTAATCTGGACACTGTCAATGTGGTGGCGGTTCCAGGTGGCGCCTAGGAAAGAGTTTCCGAATCTGAGAATGAGGATGTTCTTGACCATTTCCTTGCCAAGGTAGTGGTCGATTCGGAAGAGTTCGTCCTCCTTCCAGTCGGGCTCCAATGACTTTTGGAGCTCCCGGGAGCTGGCGAGATCCTTGCCAAAGGGCTTCTCGACCTAGAGAGAGAACAAGAAGAAAAATGTGAGAATAGAGCGTGAGAAAAGATGGTGCATGGTGGAATTATAGGCTTACAATGACGCGAGCGATTCCACGCTCGGGGTAGCAGCACCGCTTCAAGTGCTGAGACACAATGGTGAAAACACTGGGAGGAAGAGCCATGTAGAACAGACGGTTGTTCTCAGGCTTGCCCTTCTCCAGGGCCTCTAGTTCGCGAGTCAGGTTCTGGAAAGACTCGTCCTTGTCGTACTGGCCAGAAACATAGGTGCAGAGCTTGCAAAAATCTTCCAGCTGCTGCTCCATTTCGGGAGTCGGAGTCTTCATGTAGGTGCGGATGCGACGAATATACTCGTCATGGTCCATTTTGGTTCTGGCATAGCCGACGATTCTGATGTCTTTGGGCAGGAACTGATTGCGGTACTAGATTGCAGAAGAAGCAGATTGTCAATAACAGAGATATGGAAAGCGAGACAGGAATTTCAAGGCAAAGCCGGGGTGCGATAAAAAGCCAAATCCAGTATTGAGCAACGCGATGTGATGGAAGGCGAGAGGAGCTTGCTTACCAGGCCAAAGAGAGCGGGGTACTGGATAATTAGAGAGTTGGTGTTAGCAATGATATCACTGTAGGAAACACAGGCCATAGGTCACAGGCCATAGGCTATAGACTACTATAGGCTACAGGCCGATGACGGATGGCTAAAAACTCACTGTCTTCTTTTTAGCGAGATCACCAGAGGCGCCCAACACGACAATGGTCGTGTTTTCCTTCAGCTCAATTGCACTGTAGTTGATCTTGCGTTAGCTTTGGAGGTTCTTTGAAAATCAAAAAGAAAAAGACAAAGAAAAACGACAGCAGAGGCAGGTGACATTGTTGGTTGACAGGTCGTCCTGTGGCTGACATAGCTCCAATGCGATGTGTTGCGACAAGGAGGGCAGCGCAGCTTGAGCTTCAAGAAAGCTCGACCGCAGCTTGGGCAAAATAAAAGGCCCATAAGCTGTAACCGCAACCGCAGGCCAACAAACAATGCGATGGAATGGAAAGAAAGACACCGGCGATAGATAGGCGGGATAAAAAAGACAAGAGAGACGAGACGTACGCAGGATCGTTCATGTGTCCAGCCATTGTGTGCGTGTGTGCGTGTGTGTGTGTGTGTGTGTGTGTGTGCGTGTTTGTGGAGTTGTATGGTGTGAGTATGAAAGGACAGGAAACAGCTGGAAAGTGGTGAGTGGGAGAACTAAAGATCAAGAGAGTTTTTGTAAGAGGAAGAAGAGAGAAGAAAATATGAGCAAGTCAGCAGCGCAACTACATATGATGTGGAATGTGGAGGCGGCGGCCGGCCAAGTCGAGTTGGTTGAGCTGGGAAGTAACCAGGAGAAAAGAGAGGGAAGGAGAGGGAAAGAGAGAGGGAAAGAGAGGGGCAAGAAGGATCAATTTCGATGAACGAGGTTGCTGAGTTGAGGGTTGGAGGCAGGTTGCTTAGAAAGCTAAGCTACACCCTGGGATGGGCGGAGGATGGAGAGATGGTTGGGGGGGGGGGGGGGCGC
>JADILG010000571.1:0-14956 GCA_017591655.1 Thielaviopsis populi
ATGGTGGCCCCGCAAACTCTTTCCCACGAATAAAAAAGCTTTCCGGCGGGTGCCCCCCCCCCCCCCCAAAAAAAAAAGGCAAAAAAAAAAAAAACAAGGCAAAAAAAAATACAATAAAGTGAAGCTGGCAACACCATAAAAAAACATCACGAACTTTGACGACCTTTGACGACGTTCGCTTTGGAACTCTCTCTTGATTCTGCGTTCCACTGCCAAAAAAAAGTGATGCGCTGATTGTGTCCCTCGTCTTTCATCTTCTTGCTTTTCTTTTCACCACAGCCTCACAATGGCGGCAGCATCGAGCGTCTATTTCCCGCCGTTGGCCGACTGCCTGCGCTCGGAAAAGACTGTAATGTGAGTTTTTGCGCGCACACCATCACCCATCACCAACCTCACATGGCGCGGCGGCCCGCCCCGTTGCCGTCGTTTGCCTCTCTGCTCGTGGCCTGCATGGAAGGCAGCCTTGCTGACTGTTGGTGTGCCCATCTCCCTTGCCTGTTCAGCTCATGGAAAATGATAGCAGACGCCCTCTTTGATGTCACAGGAGCCGCACAATCATCGCCAGCCTTTAAAGAATTCGGCGTTGACGCCTTTGTCATCAAATGCATGAAGGAACCCGCCACTGCCTTCGCTCCCGCCAATGACGCTTCCCGCAACGACTACGAGGCGCGCACCGCCGCCATCAACATCCCCCAGGGCGCCAAGTCCAAGTTCAACCTCGACCAGATCAAGGCCGACGCCGCCTGGCTCAGCTCCAATGCCCGCCTCAATCTCGACACGGCATTGCGCGTCGTCCTTGTCGAGTGGCAGTCGCGCCCGGCCAGCCAGCTGTCAGGGCCGCTGTCGGCCCAAGAAATCATGAACCTGCAAGAGGCCAGCGGCGGTGCCGACGCCCTTTCCACCACGCTGGCCGCCACCCTCCGCGCCCAGGAGTCGCTAGACACCGACGACCTAGCCGCCATCTTCCACAAGGACGAGACCCGTCGCCAACGAATCTTCCACACATATCTCTCCGAGCGACGAAGCTACAGCCTCGCCCTCGACCACATGCACACCAACCTGTTCTACGGCACCCTGCCCTTCTGGAGCCCCACCAACAAGGAGGACCTCACGCCCTACCAGCCCTCCGACACATCCGACATCACCTCCAAGGTTACGCTTGTCGAGACCATCATGGAAAAGTACCTGGGCTTCCTGTCGGCCGCCATGGACAGCGCCGAGAGCTACTTGTCCTCCCTCTCCGACGACCCCATCATCAACACCGAACAAATCGCCGCCGACTACCAAGCAACTCTCTTTTCCGAGATGGCTCACGCCATTTCCATCATCTTCCAGGCCCTGCAGTATCTCGAGATGGAGTACGGCGGCATGCTTGCCGCGCCAAGCCTAATCACCCACTGGTTTGCGCTCATGGCCAAGGGTTCGTTCCTGGAGGTTCCCGTAAGTTTTTGCCCATGCATACAGATACATCCCGTCATCTCTCTCCGCTCCAGCTCTACACCACTGTCCCGTCGCACTGCTAACCCCGCTGCAGGAAGCAAGCTTCCCCGTGCCCAGCCTCTATGCCCCCATAACAACCCTCGTGTGCGCCACTTCGCTTCTTCTCCTCAATCCCAGACGCGCCATCAAGCTCATGAACCACGACGAAGACCCGAAACTCGGCGAAACGCCCTACTTTTCCTCCCCAGAGACCCTCGAGCAGATCCACAACTCGCTCCTGGCTGCCGCAGACGGCGGCGCGGCCAATCTGATGCCCGAGATCTTTGTGTGGACCATTCTCCTGCACCGCATGCACGTTTCCTACGTCGAACGCAACGATCGACGCGACACCATCCAGCAGCAAAAGTCGGTCGAAGCCCTCGAAAACGACAGCCCCGTCCGCGCCGTGGGCAGAAGGTCCTCCATTGGCAGCATTGTGTCTCTGGAAACATCGTCATACGACAGCTTCCTGGTGCTTGCCGGCGTGGAAAAGGACGTCCAGCTGATTGAGCAGCTTGGCCAAATCTCTACCCAGCACGGTGTTGCCTTTGCCGTCATCCAGCGCATGAGCGAAGTGGCCGGCATTGGCCACGGCGCCGCGTTCCCTCCCGTGCAGGGCGCCCGCATGCGCTCCGTGTTCCGCGACTTCCTGACCTTCACCTTCCCCATGGTCCAGTACCAGAGCGACAACGTCGAAGCCATGCTCTCTGTCGTCTCAGCCGGAAACTCATACTGGGTGCAGGGCGCAGAACTGCTGCCGCCCAAGCACTACGACCCCACCAGCCTTATTCTGGAGGACGCCGATGCCATGGACTTCTTCTTCCAAGAAGCCTTCAACCGCTATCCCATTGAGCTCGTCCCCTTTCTGCGCTTCTGCAAGGCCCTCTCGAGATCCATGCAGGCCGAGGAAGACCTCCCCAACACGTCCTTGGTGCTGGACATGCTGAAAAACACCCCCCGTGTCACCTTCAACCTGCCCGAGGACTTCCAGGAATACGAGCTTGTCTTTGAAGATGAAAACACCAACTCGTTTCAGCTTCTGCAACCCCTCGCCATCATTGGAGCAGCAACGCGCTCGCGCTACGGTAACGCTGGCGTGGGCTTTGTGATCCCCGCCGGCTCTACCGGCCGCTTCGTGTCGGACTCGGGGCGTTTGGTATACATTGACTACCCGCACTCCGCCCTGCAACTCATGGGCCGCCGCCTGCAAATAAACTACTGCCGGTCTGGCTTCAATCTTTTGCTCGGGCCCATGGACGAGGAGGAAGTCGCAGAGACCATCTCGCTGTTGGCGTCTCTCCTGCGAATTGAGCATATCAAGGGCCCCTCGGCCCATCTGCCCCAAGCCAAGGCATACAACGTCGCGCAGATCTGCGACGAGATCAGCGCGTCAATGGAGGGCGACCGCGACATTCTGGCCGTTGTCTGCGACATCATGGACCACTACCTGCAAGACGATACGGCATTCAACTCGACTGAAGTCCCGCCCGTGCTGACGGCCTGTATCGAGTTCCTCCATGCTACCTTGGACGTGTATCCTAGTCGGGTACTGTCATATCTGGCACGCTGTAATTTGCTCCCATACCAGGCTGACGGCGGCAAGATGGGCCGGTTTGCCGGCAGCGTCGACATTTTCCCCGCGCAGTTTGCCTTCCTCTTTGCGTCCATGAAGCTCTTCCACCAGGCCGTTGTCACGGTCATGCGTAGCTCAGTGTACAGAAAGTGCGGGCCCAAGCTCATTACGCGTCTCGAGGGCAGCACGGATGTGTGGCTGGGCACTGCGGACAAGGTGCTGAGCCGCGTCGTGGCAGCCATCTCGCAGGGCTGCGTCGACATTCTCGAGACTTCGACGACGTGGCGCTTCGGCAGTCTGTTGAGCCAGTCCATGCTGATTGAAGCCATTGTGTCTGTTCTCAACGTTATCATCTCCAGCGCCTATCGCATCGGCGACATTGGCAGTCTGAGCCGGCTGACGTCGTGCATGGAGGAGGGCGCCCAGCACATCCTCAAGAGCTTCCTCTCTCCCAACGCTGGCTCGCTCAAGATGCAGCATCTAATTGATACACTGACCTCGGCCATGGCCTTTCCGCTGACGACTTTTTTCCCGCGCGAATTCGAGCAGATTCGCTCCCGCGTCGACCAAGTCACCTCGTTCCACACCAATCTCCTCCGCTGCGCCTCTCTGCACGACATGAGCTCCGAGGCGCTGCAAAAGTACCTCTTCAAGACGTCGTTCCTCCTCGCCCGCCTGTCCGCCGTCAACAGCATGTTCAAAGGCCCCTGCCTGACGCTTCTCGAGGCGCTCGTGGTCGCTGCCGGCGAGACCAGCAAAGAGCCGCCGTCGCTGCTGGGCTTCCTGGGCGCACACTCGGCCAAGTCGTTTCTAGACTTGCTCAAGGACCTTGGCCCGTTCCTGATGCCGAGTGAATCGACCATTGTGTGGAAGTTTTTGACGGCAGTCATCCGCAACAAGCAGCAGTGGATGTCGAACTGCCTGATATCCGGCAAGACGCCGCGCGAAGCGTCGAACGATGCGAGTAAGAAGCCTGAAATGGCCGAGGACTCGGTCTTCAACCGGGCCTTGGTGAGGCTCAGGGACCACATCACTGCCATGTCCGACTACGAGATTATCGCTCTGCTCGAGTTTACCACGGCGGCGCAGAACTACTGGCCCTGGACTGTCTTCACCATCATGAAGGATCCGTCGTCTCTGGACAGCCTGAGGTCCTATGTGCGTGGCCTCGAGTCGGCGTCTGTCACTGCTCGGACCAAGAGTTCCATCAAGGCCGCCTTTGAGGCCCGCCAGGCCGCGTACATTGCAGAGGCCTTTGCCATGCAGCTGTACCATCTCCGGCACATGAAGCAGGCCACGCCGCTGGCTGAAAAACTAGTCCAGGACCTCGACTACTATCTCCGCGACGGAGCAACAGTCTCGGGCTACAACAAGTCGCTGCACATGAACTTTGCCAAGAACTTCTCCAACCGCTACCCCGGCTGCACACTGGAGCAGTTCAAGCGCACGCCGCTGGTCTTTTCCCACCTGGGGCCCTTTTACTACTACAACCTTCCCATGGCCAACGCCATGTTGTCGTGCGACCGCAGCTGGCACGGCCATCGCAACAACAACGGGTTCAAGGGTGAGATGGAGCGTGCCAATCTGAACCTGTCTCTGGTCGACTCGCAGATTGCGCTCTACCATTCGTGGGAATTCCTCTTGCTGGAGCTGGGCAGCTGCATCCAGAGCCCTGTTCTCAACAAGAACATGGTGCAGGTGGCCAAGCAGTGTCTGGCAGCCAACCTGGAGCATAGCGGCCCGGAAAACATCTTTGTGCGCATCACCGAATCGCGCGCCACGTTTGCGCTGACGCTCATCCAGAGAGTGGCCAACACCGACGTGCTTGCGGCACAGGCGCCAGAGCTGCTGACGCTACTGCTCGACTCGATCAAGGCCCTGCAGGATCCGCTGAGCGAGGTGTCTGTGGGCATGTACCGCACGCTGCTGCGCGCGCTCTACATTGTCTTGCGGGCGTGCGGAGACGGAGACGTGGGCAAGAAGGTTGAGGATGTTTCTGTCACGCAAACCATCCTCGTCATCCTGGATCAGATTGTCGGCAAGGGCTTCCGCGTCATTGTCACCAGCATCCACGAGAAGGACTCGAATGTTTCGCCCGAGGACCTGGTGCTTCTTACGGCGGCGCTGCAGGGCTGCCTGGGCGTTGCGGGCCTTGAAGACGAGCAGTCGCAGATCATCAACATCCTGGCTGCGCACGATGTCATGCACGTTGCGTGCTCGCTCTTTTCGTGGTCGGACCGCGTGACGGTGGCTGGCGACCCGGTGTACGGAGAACTGAGTCTGCTCTTTCTGCTGGAGCTGTCCAAAATGTCGAGCATTGCCGAGCAGATGGCGTGCGACGGCATCGTCGGCCACCTGACGTCAGCCAACATCACCAACTTTATGCGCCGCAGCATCATCTCGCCCTTTGCCGCCGACGTGGCGTCGGAGCGCTGCTACACCATCTGGGCCAAGGCCATGCTGCCGCTGCTGCTCAACCTGCTCATGACCATGGGCGCCACGGTGGCGCCGGAAATCAGCTACGTGCTGAACCAGTTCCCGTCGTTGATGCGCGCCAGCGTCGAGCGGCTCGAAGCGCCGGGCGCCAGCCGCACGGCGTCCAAGGATCGCGTCATGTTCATTGCCCTGCTGCCCGTCATGGAGGCACATTCGCTCGCACTGATCACGCGCATCCTCGCGGGCCTGCGCGCCAACAACTCGCGCGACATCGCCGAGGTGCAGTGGGACGCGGCGTCGATGCTGGAGAATGTCGAGTTTTGGCTGTCTAGCCGGCGGCTGCTGCGCGAGCGGCTGGTGCCGCTGAATCCGCGCGAGGCCGCGGCCCGCGGTGAAAAGGTTGGTGGTGCGACGGACGCGTCGGCCGAGAGCAAGCTAGAGGCGCAGGTGGTGGCGGAGATGGAGCAGATCAAGAACGTGCTGGGCGAGCTAATGTAGAGAGGGAGAGAGGGGGAGAGAGAGGGAGAGGGAAAGGGGGAGATAAAGGAAGAGAAGGAAGAAGAGAAGAGAGAATCCGATGTGCATGTGCCCGGCGGTGCCTGCTGTTGTTATTTGTGTTCTTTTGGGTATGGTCCTTGGGTTTAGCTTTTGTATATGCAATCATGTTTCTGTTGTGTTGGATTTCAGGTCGCTTGGCTTCGTCATTTGCGTGTAGTACAATGAATGTATTGGTATTGTCCTTGTCATCTGCAGTCATGTGTCCAAGTGCGCATGCATGCCATGACAACGTCAGCGTATCTCTGTAATTCGGAGACTGGACCATTCTATAACCCGTTCATCGCCGTATTCGTACAGTTCCAGTTCCAGTTCCACCCGTGCCGTTTCCGTCCTGGCCCAATCGCCGGGGCCCGTCATATGCTGCTGGTGTGGAGTTTGCGCCCCGTGTGCCGCCGGCTTATTTATTGCTGCTGCTGCTGCATGTTGCCCAGCTGGGTCTGGTTGATTTCCTGGAAGCGGTCGCTGATGCGGTTCTGGGCCGTGTACGTCTTCATGACGCAGCGCGTGATGCAGCCGTTCTCGCGCGACGAGAGGGCCTTGGAGTTGAAGTCGTTGACGCACGCGGTGAAGCAGTTCTCGACCATGGTGGTGAAGAACTATGCGGCAGATGGGGGGAGCAATGAGATGGAGGGGGTCAGCTTGGGTGTCTGTCGCACAGGGCGGGGCGGGGCTGGGCTCGGCACGGGGGACGTCCGTCCGATTCGGGCCCGGGTGGGTGAATACTCACGCCCATCATCTGCTTCATCTGGAAGCCGTTGAGACGCTCCTCGAGCTGGCGCTGCTCCGTCGCACTGAGGCCGGGGCTACACCAAAGGCAAAGCAGGTTAGTCAGGGCTCTGCGCGTGTGTGTGTGTGCGTGCATCGAGCTATCGCCAGCTAAGGCCAGCAGCGGTGGCGGGTATGCTTACAAAGACATTGTGTATGTGTGTGTGTGTGTGGAGGCTGGAAGATTATTGATTGCAAAAGTCTCGTGACACAGAGCGAAACAGAAGAAAACAAACGATGCGGAAGGCTGAGAGGACCCGTGATGTTGTCTACGGCCAAAGCCTCGCCGGCCCGCCTTGGCCTGCTAAGCCCAGGGAAAAAAAAGTTTCCTGATGACGTAATCCATAGCTAGCAAGACACCCGGGGTGAGCTAGGCGATCAAACCCCCCGCTCTCGCTGTGGCGCAGCGCCACATGTGGCGCATCACCCGGCTTTGTCCCGGTCCATGACGGCGCATCAACGGGCCGGCGCCTTTTGACTGGTGAGCCAGTTGCTGATCAAGGGACACTCAGGAAGAATTGCGTACTCGACGAATTAGCAACACAGCACAGCCCTGCCGGCCGAACACGCAGCTGGCGGACACAGGCATCGACGGGTCCAGCCCGAGAACCCCGCGAATGTGCACGTGAGACTAGATGAGCGGGCATGGCAGTCTCCGGATCAGAGCATGGCGGAGCTCGGTGGCCAATCGATCAGGCAGCCCAGCAGTGACACGGTCAATCTCAGTACCACTAAAGATCAACCCAGCTCCCGCGGCCACAAGACTGTCGTCCTCGGCGTCTCTAACCCTAACGCGAATGCAGTCACACAAAGTGGGGCTTCACAGCCGATTTTCACCACCCACAATCGGCCATGCGTCATCCGGCATTTGACCTCGCGCTTCTGACGTACCACGTACAGACCCCGAATCTGCGGCTGAGCTTGCACAGCGCTTGAGGGATTGCATCTCCTTTTTTTTTGTCCGCCGCCTCTTCCATCATCCAGGCCGCTGTCCATTGGCTCTCATCCTTGCTACCCTATTGCCGCCCCCCCGCAGCCGCCCCCGCCATGGCCTCCCTCGATATCATCGATCACTCGCCGCAGCACCCGGAGCCGTCGCCGCCGGTGGCTACGGCGTCCAACCTGATCATGATCGACAACTACGACTCGTTCACCTGGAACATCTACCAGTACCTGGTGCTGGAGGGCGCCACCGTTACCGTGCTGCGCAACGACAAGGTCAGCCTGGAAGAGCTCATTGCCAAGAAGCCCACGCAGCTCATCATCAGCCCCGGCCCCGGCCACCCCAAGACCGACAGCGGCGTCAGTCGCGAGGCGCTCAAGTATTTTGCCGGGAAGATCCCTATTTTTGGCGTCTGCATGGGCCAGTAAGTAGCGGCTCCCTTGGCAGTCAACTGCCGGAACAAGCCGGCTCAAGCACCCGCCACTAACACTCCCTCTCCCTCTACAGGCAATGCATCATCGACATCTACGGCGGCGACGTCTCTTCTGCCGGCGAATGGCTCCACGGCAAAACATCTCCCCTGTCTCATGACGGCAAGGGCGTGTACAAGACCATGGTCCAGAACCTGCCTGTCACTCGCTACCACTCGCTGGCCGGCACCCACGCCACGCTGCCCGAGTGCCTGGAAGTGACATCGTGGATCGCCAAGCCCGATGGCTCACAGGGAATCATCCAGGGCGTGCGCCACAAGGAATACACCATAGAGGGCGTGCAGTTCCATCCAGAGAGTATTTTGACCGCCCAGGGCCGCACCATGATCCGCAACTTCCTCACCACGCAGGGCGGTACCTGGGAGGAGAATGCCCGTCTGCAAAAGGCGTCTTCCTCTTCCTCTTCCTCTCCCTCTTCTACGAACCCCATTGCCCCCCACGTCAAGCCGTCTGGCAACATCCTGGCTCAAATCTACGCTGCCCGCAAGACCGCCGTCGACGCCCAGAAGCTGATCCCCGGCCTGCGGCCAAGCGACCTACAATCCGCGTACAACCTGAACGCCGCCCCGCCCGTCGTCCCGCTCCTGCGCAGACTGCGCCAGTCGCCCTTTGATATTTCGCTCATGGCCGAGGTCAAGCGCGCATCGCCGTCCAAGGGCATCTTCGATCTCGACATTTCCGCGCCCGAGCAAGCCCACAAGTACGCCCTGGCCGGCGCCAGTGTGATTTCCGTGCTGACCGAGCCCGAGTGGTTCAAGGGCAGCATTGACGACGTGCGCGCCGTGCGCCACGTGCTCGGCAGCATGCCCAACAGACCGGCCATTCTCCGCAAGGAGTTTATCTTTGACGAGTACCAGATCCTGGAGGCGCGCCTGGCCGGAGCCGACACTGTCCTGCTCATCGTCAAGATGCTCAACGACGATGCTCTGCTCAAGAGGCTCTACGACTACTCGCTATCGCTGGGCATGGAGCCGCTGGTCGAGGTGCAAAACGCCGACGAGATGGAGGCTGCAGTTAAGCTGGGCGCCAAGGCCATCGGCGTGAACAACCGGAATCTGGAGTCCTTTGAGGTTGACATTGGCACTGCAGGCCGCCTGCGCCGCATGGTCGGCAAAGAGACCATCCTGTGCGCTTTGAGCGGAATCACATCGCACGACGATGTGAAGCAGTGCAAGGCCGACGGCATCGACGCCATCTTGGTCGGCGAGGCTCTCATGCGCGCGCCCGACGCCTCCAAGTTCATCGAGAAGCTCTGCGCCGGCACCGAGAGCGCAAGCGCGCCCGCCAAGCCTGCCCCGCTTCTGGCCAAGATCTGCGGCACTCGCTCCGTCGAGGCTGCTCTGGAGGCTGTCAGCAGCGGCGCTGATTTCATTGGCATCTGCCTTGTGCCTGGCGCCAAGCGCTGCGTCTCCGATGACACGGCGCTGGCTATTTCCAAGGCCGTTCACGAACAGGCCTCACGTGGCGCGGCCGCGGCAGTCCCGTCGTCATCGTCGTCTTCCTCCCAGGCCCAGGACTTCTTCTCTGCGGTCGAGTCGCGTCTTCCCGCTTCAAAGCCGCGCCTGGTGGGCATTTTCCAGAACCAGCCCCTGGAAGAAGTCATCGCGCTGGCCTCCAAGTTCAATCTCGACATGGTCCAGCTGCACGGCGAAGAGCCACTGGAGTGGGCGGCCCAGATTCCCGTGCCCGTGATCCGCTGCTTCAAGCCGGGCCAGGTCGGCATCGGCGCACGCGCCCTGCATACCGTCCCCTTGCTGGACTCGGGCTCGGGCTCGGGCAAGCTGCTGGATGCCGCTGCCGTCAGAGAGGTGCTCGCCAAGGACGCGAATCTCAGAGTCATGCTGGCCGGTGGCTTGAATCCGGACAACGTGGTGGAAGCCGTCAAGGCGGTGGGGGAATATGCCGACCGCGTGATTGGCGTTGACGTCAGCAGTGGCGTGGAGGAGGACGGCAAGCAGAGTCTCGCTAGGATCACGGCGTTCATCAAGGCAGCCAAGAGCGTGCGGTAGGAAAACAGCGTGATAGGGAAATATAGCTGCACAATAGCAATGTCGTTTGGTACATGTCTAGGAACATCTCTGTTAGGGTTAGCATCTGCTACTCACTTCCGGGTTGGGAGTCCAATGTGACACGTGACCTTTGAACCCTTGTCCTGTACTACACATTTTGAGCGGCGTCCGTCTTTGTCTTTTGCATCTTTACACCATCACTTTGCCATTATTTCACGGCTTTTTTTGGAGCTTGAATTTTCCTATTTTCTTTTCAACCCTGCTTCCGCCTCCTCATCAATCACTCATCTTGGGGTTTGTCGCCCACCATGGAACACCAAAGCCAGACCAGCTTTGCCAATGACGACACGGCGTGGGCCAACGCCGACGGCTTCACTCTCAAGTGCCAGGCCCTGGACTATGCCAGCGACTCGGACTCGGCACACAGCGAATGGATGGATGAAATCCTCATCGACGCTATAAAACCCGCGTCCGCCCCCGACGACAATGTGGTAGCTTCCGTAGAGCCGGCCGCAGCAGCGTCCGCGGCGCAGTGTCCGCCAGAGGGACAATCACAGACTCCCACCGTCACAGCGCAAATGCTCAGACCACGTACGCGCCGCCAGCAGTCTGCTGCGCCGCCGGCCGCGCAAGCCGCTTCCCGGGATGCCAGTGCGTCTGCAGCGCCGCCATCGGCCGCCAGCGCGCACAGCAGCGCGCGCGACGCTCTTTTTGCGCCGCATGCTAGCAGCAAAGCAGGGCTTGCAGCGCCGCAGCCCTCGAGCGCCACGGCCGAGGCTATTCTGGACCACCAGCGGGCAGAGCAGAATGCGCTGAGCGAGTCGATCCTGCAGATGGCGTCGGCGCTCAAGGCGTCGTCGCAGCGCTTCTCGGATACCCTGGACCAGGACAAGGAGATGCTCGCCAGAGCTGGCGACGGCATCAACAAGACGGAGGAGACTATGGATGCCGCGAGCCGCAGAATGTCGGCCCTGCGCCGTATGACCGAGGGAAAGGGTTGGTGGGGGCGCATGCTGTTGTTTGCGTGGGTGTACGGACTGATGGTGGTGCTGCTGCTGGTAGTATTTGTGCTGCCAAAGCTGAGATTCTGAGAGGGGGAAAGGGGAACAAACATGGCGTGGGATTCACATTCATGGCTCACAAGACACGCACGAATAGTTGATAACGAAGTTATGAATGAGTACAAGCTCCAGATGCATTAAGCAAAGGATAGAGACAATCCAGAACAAAAAAGACTCGAACCCAGGAACCAAAACAGAGAAAACAACGCCCGAATCAGGAGAAATATTAAGCCGTGGGATTTGCGTGCCCGTCATCACGGACTCCTTGAGCGGGACACATGGCGTGATCTGGAAGCTGACCGCGACCGAGACCGCGACCGAGACCGCGAGACAGACCGCGAGACAGACCGCGAGACAGACCGCGAGTCCCGGACCAGCGGCCTCACCGGCGACCGCGAGGCACTGCGGCTGATTGGGCTCCTGCTCCGCCGCCTGGCCCTGCCCACTGAAGAGTCGCGCGGCGGCGGCGGCGGCGGCTCCCGCGAGTCGCCACGTCTGTACCTATCGCCGCCTCCACTGCGCAGGTCGCGCGCTTGCTTCGGGTCATCCCGGTCTCGGTAGCGGCGGCCGTTCCTGCTGCTGCCGCGGCGGTCATATCTGTCTCTGTCTCTGTCTCCGTCTCTGTCCCTGTCCCTGTCCCTGTCCCTCCGATCGGCATCCGGGCCACTGCCACTGCCACCGCTACCACGGGGGCCATCGGGGTTGAGATTACCGCCGGTTCCGCCTCCGCCGGCACCAGGAGCGCTGCCGTTGTTGCTCCCGCGGCCCAGACGCAGGGCGCGGCGCATGCGCTCACTTTCGCGCTGCTTGGCATCGGCCATCTCGTGGACCTCGTGAGCCTTGAAATCGCGGCGGCCACCGCGCGGGCCAGGGGCGCGAGAGTTGTTTAGTTTGGCGAGGAGTTGCTTGCGCAGAGTATCGCAGCGCTGGTCAATTTCGTCTTCGTCAACGCTATGGAAGGGCACGTGGTTAGTTGCCTGGCTACCTGGGCGCTTTCTGCGTGCATGCGGCCTGGCCTGTAAGGGGTGGGGGCAGGAAGAGGCACGTACCCTTCATCTTCAAGCTGGTCGCGCAGGTCAAACACCTTGGACTCGATGGCTCGCTTGCGGTCGTGCTCGAGAATGTCCTGGTTGGCCTCGCGAGGCCGGTGTTCCTTGATTTCGGCGTCGGGGTTGTAGGCGGGGTAGTTGCGCGGCTTGATATGGGCCAGATTGCGCTGGACATAACCCGAAGTACCGCTGCCACGTGGCGTTGAAAGGCCGACGTTGTCCATGGTGCGAGTGCGATGACGTTGATATGGATGGGCGAGATGTAGATGTAGATGTAGATTCCGATGTGAAGATGCGACAAGGCTGAAGAAAGCATGGCGGGTGCTCCAAATATAAGTGGACCTGCCAGCAAGGCTGATGGTACTGATAAGATAAGCCAGCGGCGCTTGCCTTTTTTTTTTGTGGGTCGCGGGGCACTAGCTTCAAGAGGGCGGCCAAAAGCGAAATGCCCCTCCAAAGCCAAGACGGCATCACAAAAAGGTTGAATCATAGTTTGTAATACACGCGAGGACGAAAGCCAGCGAGTTATTGACTGCATCGTTTCTGTTTTAAACCTGATTACATATCTTCACAGACCATCGCAGCTGGCTATATTGCACCAAACATTACAATGCCTGAAGCCATTGGATCGACGGCCCAGGCGGGGGACAACGAGAACGAGTTCCCTCCTGTCAAAAAGTCCCACATCGTTAACTGCGCCTATAACCAATGGTTTCCCAAGTAGGTACCCGGCCCGACTGGCTCAAACATAGACGCCGGCGGCACCATGACGTATACGTTTCTGGCCTCTAACTGAAGCGGCACAGGTACCGCGCGAGCTGCATCAAGTCGCGCATCATTCCGCTGACGCAGGCGATGATTGATTACATCAAGGAAGACGGCATTCTCCTGGCTGACGACGATGATCAGGAGACGGAGACTGCCGACGAAGAGTGGCACTCTACCGGCCCTATATCGACGGGCGTTGTACGCGAGGTGTATTCGGACGACGACGACGACGACGAGGACGAAGACGAAGACGAAAAAGATTGCAGGCCGCCCAATGTCCGTTTCCCGGCCGAGCACATGATGATCAAGGACGCCATCCAGGAGCTTGGGGGCAGCGTGGTGCCAAAGCTGAACTGGTCTGCGCCTAAGGATGCGGCCTGGATATCCCCCCACCAGAACACACTCAAGTGCACAAGCCCCAACGACATTTACCTGCTACTCAAGAGCTCTAGCTTTGTGTCTCACGACCTGGAGCATGCCTTCAAGGGCACCATGGACGACTACCACCACCACCCGGCCAGTCACGACGCCGACACATTCAAGTACGCGCTCGTGCTGCGACCGTTTTTCAACATGCACCCGGCGTTGGAATTCCGGTGTTTCGTCAAGCAGCGCAATCTGATTGGGATTTGCCAGCGCGACCTCAACCACTACGACTTCCTGTCTAAGCTCAAGGAGGACATTATCGACCGCATCGACGACTTTTTCGAGTCAAAACTACGCATGACGTTTCCCGACGACAGCTTTGTCTTTGACGTGTACATACCCGAAGACAGTAGCACGGCGGATGACACGGGGCTTGGCCGCGTGCGGCTCATCGACATTAACCCGTGGGCAGCGACGACGGACTCGATCCTGTTCGACTGGGGCGAGCTGCTGAGTCGGGAGGTGGCGCGGCCGCTGATTGGGCCGCCGCCAGCAGGGTCGGAGGAGCAGCAGCAGGGCTTTGTGCGTCTGAAGCTGGATGGGGCGACGATTGTGGATGTGCTGGAGAATGGCGACTCGGGCACGGAGGACGACGACTACGTTGAGCCCGAGGTGAGACTGGTGGCCAAGGACGACCCGTCGGCGTACAACTTTAGCTCGACACAGTACTCGGCACACAAGCTTCCGAAGGAGGTGGTGGATGCGAGCCAGGGAGGCCAGGGTGGCTTGAGAGAGTTTGCCAGACAGTGGAAGGAGGTGACGGAGGGACAGGGAGGCGACATGTTCCAGGCTCGGCCAATCGGCTAGCTAGGAAGGGGTGCAGGGCGGATGTGATGTGTGGCTGGTAGATGGATTGTTGCCATTGTTGTTGTTGTTTTGATTTGTTTTGACTTGCTTTGTTTTCGCTGGGCTTCTTATTTTTGGGATCGGAACGCATTGGGTGAGTTTGGTGGGTGGCCGCGGCACACGACACGACGCTACGCTCTGCCAAGACGGGTACTGGCGTGCGTTGGGAAAATGGATTTTTAGAAGCGCCGATTGATGGGTGTAAGCGGCAAGCGCGGTTTCTTTGTTGTTTCTTTTGGGCATTGTTCATGATTCCTTTTCTGCTGGAATTGCGGCCGTTTTGTAAGACACACATGTTGAACAGAGAAGGTTGTGCATGTGCAATAGGGAAAGGAAGAAGTAAGGAGACAAGAGGAACAGGAACAGGAACAAGAGAAACAGAAGAAGCCATAACCCTAACTGCGCATGTGAGAAAGGTGCGTAGCTGCCATGTCGCTGGCTAATTGCAGGACAAACCCGGGGGGGGGGGGGGGGGGGGCGCCCTACCTGGGGGGGTTAGTGGGGGGGGGGTTGGGGGGGGGTTGGGTATGGCTTTATGGATTCTTTTTTGTG
>JADILG010000572.1:0-14948 GCA_017591655.1 Thielaviopsis populi
TTTTTTTTTGTTTTTGCTTTTTTTTTTTTTTTTTTTTTTTTTTTTATCTTTTTTTTTGCGGTTTTTTTTTTTTTTTTCCTTGGCTTCTTGTTGTCTGGGCATTTTCTTTGGCAAAACATGGAGGTGCGCATTTTTTTCTTTCTTTTTTTTCGGCTTTCTTTATGAACTTGGTCCCACTGTTTCCAGCCTTATACAGTTCGTGTCTAAGGGTTAGGGTACTATTTATATCACTGTCCCTTTGTCTCCCTCTCTCTCCCCCCCCCCCTTCCCCCACTCCAGACAACAAGACTCTCAATGTTCAATGTTCATACTACCTCTCTTACGCCCGTCTCATTCTCACATGTCAATGGCCGTGGCTGAGAACCAAACTTCATGAAGCTTGGCGTTGGACTCTGTGAATGGCTGGGCAAGAGGAATCGGTTAACGGTTGACTCGACTCCACGGCCTAGACACAAGTTTCTAAAAATCTGAAAGTCACCGTTTAGGCTATCATGCTTATTCTGGCTTGGGCTTAGCTCCTCCTAGCTGGCTATGTAAGTGTAGCTAGGGCGAGCCGGGGTGTGTTGGCTTACTGGAATGTGGAATGTGAGGACCGCCCAACAGAAGCACTAGCACGGGCAGAATTGTTCTAGATGGTCTTTGTCCTGCCTTGCCCAGCCCTGTCCAGCCCTGTATGTACATATGCTCGTGGCTCTGGAGAGGGGGTGCCAAGAGAGGCCAATCAGAAGAATGTGATTATAAAGTGCAGTGCTCGATCCTGTCATGTTAGCCTGTGCTGTGGGTGCACTAGACAAGATTGCAGCTTTGTAATAAGATGAAGCTGGGCAAAGGAAATTATGATGCCGTGGTGAGCTGGCTGGGCTGGGGGGGGGGGGGGGGGGGAGAGAGGGAGGGAGGGAGAGAAGTGCTGGGAAGGTGGGTAGGTGGGTAGGTAGATTTGAGTGCTAGTGTTAGTTGTTAGGGCACAGGCACAGGCACAGGCACAGCAGAACTTGGCCCCTGTCTCATCACTCATGTTTTCTCCTCTGTTCGACTCTCTCTTTCAACTCTTGAAGCATGCCATCCCTGTTCAATGTTTACAGCTAATCAACTGCCGCGCGCGCGCTGAGACCATTGCGTTCTCTGCTCTGCTCTGGCTGCCCCTCGCCGTTACTACTGGCCTGCTATTGATTTTGGCTTCCTCCTTGCTCCCCTCTCTACGCTATGCCGTCTACCCCCTCGCTTAGCTGCTGTTTGCTGTTTTCTCCATGGTTGCTAAGCCCTTATCGTTTTTTCCGCGACCTTCATACGTACTCGTCATCTGGGCTATGCATGTCTTGGCTCAAAAGGTTTTTTTGTCTGCTCACAGTCCTTCTTCCCCACTGCTAGACAGACTAAGCATCCGAATGTGCCATCGTAGAGCGCGCGTGTGTGTGTGTGTGTGTGTGTCTTTGTTGTCCGGTTTAGCGCCCATTTATACTGTGCTTTTGCTCTATGCTAGCCTCTTGCCCCTGGCTAGCCCCTCGCTCCTCTCTCATCTCATCTCATCTTATCTCATATCTCATATCTCCTCCTTCTCGCCAAGTCCCCGCCTAACTCCATGTCAGAGTCGACGTGAAACCGCAAATGCCGATATTCGCCAATGAGATGCGTTGTATTTGAGCGTGACACGAATCTGCCCTCTCACATTGTTTACTCTTTGTGCCTGTAGTCTCTGCATACTCTCTGCCGCGCTGCAGCTGCTACTGTTTGTCCATGGAAGTCATGAAAGAAGACATACGTAACCAGTCTCTTGGCAGAAGAGGCGGTATACAAAGAACCTGAGCCTGAGCCTGAGCCTGAGCCTGAGCCTGAGCCTGAGTCCGGGTCTGGACCGCTGGATCTCTGCCCTGGATTTAGTTCCGGCCTGAGAGATACGACGCTAAGAGCTCTGGAAATTCTTTGCCTTCGTCTTGGCCGAGGACGTGATTTTCACTGCCGCAAACTAGCCAGCCAACAAGACAGGGCCTGGCTTTGTTGAGCGTGTCGTGATATATAAGTATCTTGTGCGCCGCGCTTCCCCCCCTTGGCTTGCGTCTTGTTGCTATCCCTCTTCGTTCTCAGCCGCTTGCTCCCCCCCCCCCTGGTGCTCTCTTCATTCTTCTATTCTTGCTCTATTCCCTTTTCATTGCTGTTGACTTCGGCAATCTCAAATTTCTTTTTTTTTTTTCTTTCCCCCCCCCCCAATCACAATGAAAGTCCGTTCGACTTCCCCCTGGGCCTTGACCGGGCTGCTGTGTAAGTCAACCCCTAACCCTAACAAATATCGCCAACTAACTCCTCCCTCCCTCCAGCCACCGCATCTGCTGCGCTACACAGCTCCTGCTTCGACTCCAACGGTTTCTGCTTCCAGGTCGGCGTTCCCGAGACCACCATCGCCAACAATGCCGGAAACATCTACCTCCAGATGCAGGCCAGCACGGCCTACTCGTGGGTGTCCGTCGGCATGGGCTACGGCATGAAAAACTCCAACGCATTCGTCATGTACACCGACGGTGCCGGAAACGTCACTGTCAGCACGCGCTATGCCACGGCCGAGACCGCGCCCGAGCCCCACAGTGACACCAAGCTGACCCTGCTCGCCGGCAGCGGCGTGTCCAACGGCGTCATGACGGCTAACCTTGTCTGCGAGAACTGCAACGACTGGGGCATCAACTCCATGGATCTGGGCGCCTCGGACACCGACTGGGGTGCCGCATGGAAGAGCGGCTCTCCCCTCGACTCGGCCAGCACGACCGCGTCCATCAGCCAGCACGATGACTATGGCGAGCTCAAAATCGATCTCTCCGCCGCCTCCATCGCGTCAGACGCCAACCCCTTTGTAGCCGTCGCCGGCTCTTCTTCGCGTCTCGGTACCACCACTGGCAGCGCCGACAGCGGCAAAAGCGCCGACAACACCAACAGCGCCGACAGCAGCACTTTCATGGTCTCTGCCAGTGGCGGCCGTGGCGGTGGCAGAGGCGACAACAAGAACCTCCTCAAGATCCACGGCTGGCTCATGGCTTCCATGTTCGTCATGCTGTATCCTCTCGGCACCGTCATCATGCCCGCCCTGCACCAGTGGGCTATCCACGGTATTGTCCAGATCCTCGCCATGATCGGCATGTGGATTGGCTACGGCTATGGCCACGCTGCCGCCAACAAGACCGATAGCGTAAGTTTGCATCTGCTCGTCTCATCCCCCGCCCGTCTGCTCTACGACTAACACACCCGCCCTCTCTCTCCAATAGCTGTTTGACGACTCCCACCAGCTGATTGGCGCTGTCGTCTGCGCCGGCCTGACTATCCAGCCCATCACGGGATACCTGCACCACCGCTACTTCGTTGCCCACAAGTCCCGCGGCGCCATTAGCTACGGCCACATCTGGTATGGCCGACTGCTTCTGGGCCTTGGAATCGTCAACGGTGGCCTGGGCATCGCCAGCACCGCCGCCAGCAAAAAGGTCATCGTGGCCTACGCCGTGCTCGCCGGCGTCTGGGCCGCCATCTTCGCCGTGGTCAGCTCCATCAACGACTACAAGAAGGATCAGATGAGAATCAAGTCCGACTCGAACAAGGACGTGCACATGAACAACTATCAACAATTCAATGCGAATCAGGAGAGCCAGCGCGTATAACCGGCCAGCCACGCACATTCTGCACCATTAGATAGAGAAGCCACATAGACGGCTGTAGCATTTCGTTTCGTTCCATTTGCATTTCATTCCGCAACTTTTAATCATGTAATCCTGAAGATACACAGTCAACATCGCAACTCAACAGTCCCCGCGCTGCCCGGCTGGCTGCACTGAATCCAGCCTGAATCGTATAACTTGAGAGTGCATATTGTGGTATCGGCCAAGCAAAAGAACAAACGTACATGTGTAAGTGAGAGTGTGAGTGAGTGAATGTGTGCGTGCGTGTGCGTTGAAGAGATATGATAAACAGTAAGCCAAACGCCAGCCTTCCCGAGCAACAAAAATAACGCAGCGTTAAAACCATATTGAACTTAGAAAAAAAAAGCACCAATTTCAAGAAAGTATTTGTTCCTTCTTTTCCCGACACGTCATCGTAGTAGTAGTGGTAGTGGTAGTAGTAGTAATCGTCGTCGTTGTCGTCGCCTATCCCCATCATCGTCTCGCCGAGGGATCGAATCGAGGGGGGGCACCGCCCGTGAAGCCTGGAGGCGCGCCGGGGAAGGGAGGCGCACCCGGGAAGTTGGGCGGAGCGGGGAAGCCAGCGGGAAAGCCAGGAGGGGCTATATCGAGGTCACACATGTCATGTCAGTTGCCAGGTCATTCTCACTCGTGTGGTTTGGGCGGGAAAACAACTTACCACCGCGGCCAGCGAATCCAGGAGCTCCAGGGAACGACGGGAAGCCGAGAGGAGGAGCGGCACCTCCAACGCCAGGGGCAGGACCCTATTAAGGTTAGCAGGCTTGTTTGTACATGACGCTGGGTTACGAATGGATGAATGAATGTTGGTTGGTTGATTGATTGGGATGCACAACGTACAGCCAGAGTGGGGGGAGCCATGGGAGCACCACGGCCGGCAGGCCGAGCCACACCAGGACCAGCAGCCAGGGTCGTGGCCAGACCAGACGCCGTCTTGCCCAGGCGCGCGCTGGCATCTGCGGGCGGTGGCGACTCGACCGACAACGAGATGATCTGGGCGCCTCTCAAGATAATCAGACCAAGCGTGCGCTTCTCTTCAGTCTCAACACTGTTGCTGGCGCCCTCGTTCTTGCGCTTGTAGCGGCGGAACTCCTCCGTATCGGCGAGCACCAGATTCATGTGCTTGTCGAATGCCAGCATCTGCCCAGTCATTTGGCGGCCGTCGTTCAGCGTCACGCGCATGCGCCAGTTAATCTAAGGAGAGCAAAACGACGCAAAGGTGCGGTCAGTCAAACATGTCCAGCGTCCATTGCGCAAGCTTGTAGTGCTGTTCGGATGTCTCAAACGACAGAGGAACCTACATAACCGGCCTGTTGACATCGTTAGTAAAGGCACACAAGTCCAAGCCGCCCATGGCTGATAGCTAACAAAGTGGCGGAGGAGGGAGGAGGGGCTGTGACGTACCATTTTGCCCTGCTTGTTCATAGAGGCTGACATAGTGGGCGACGGTTGTGGGGAGAAAGTTTGTGAGCTGGCGGAGCTTGTTTAAAAGATCTAGAGAAATGTCTGTAGTTTCGTTCAGCAAAGGCTCGAAATAATGGCTGGCTTAGGTCGCAAAATGGGGGTCGATAGGCAGCAAAAGCACGGGAGCTATCGTGAATGCCACTTCAAGATTTTCGATCAAGGCTGAGCGAAAGGCTGAGAAAGGCTGCCATGCTGGCAAGGCTGGGCCCATATTGTGGTTGGATATTAACAGATGCTGCTAGCGCCTTTGGGCCTGGCTCCAGGTCAGCTTATCTCATATCGATAAGCCCGATAATGTCTTGTAAGCCACACACAACGGGAGGGTTTTTGTGCCCTCCCCACTTTTTTCCAAAATTCAAGGTGATCGAAATTGGCCGGAATTTCTGAACGTAGCCAAATCTCAACTTTCTGCCAATCAACCCATCACTCATCGACAATCTCGCCGTGCGATACCGATACCGTCAAAATGTCTGCTGAGAAGGCCTCCAACCCCATGCGGGATCTTAAGATCCAGAAGCTGGTTCTGAACATCTCCGTCGGTGAATCCGGTGACAGACTGACCCGTGCCGCCAGTATGTCCAACGCTTGCAATTGTCTCCCTTGAAATGTCATGATATCAGAAAGCTAACCAATACAACAGAGGTGCTGGAGCAGCTGTCTGGTCAGACCCCCGTTTACTCCAAGGCCCGTTACACCGTCCGTACCTTTGGTATCCGTCGTAACGAAAAGATCTCCGTCCACGTCACCGTCCGTGGCCCCAAGGTACGTTTTTCATCACTAGCCATGCCAACAACTTGCCACACCTTCATCAGCAGTCATACTAATAAACCACTACTTCTATAGGCTGAGGAGATCATCGAGCGTGGCCTGAAGGTCAAGGAGTACGAGCTCCGCAAGCGCAACTTCTCCGAGACCGGCAACTTCGGCTTCGGTATCAGCGAGCACATCGACCTGGGTATCAAGTACGACCCCTCCATTGGTATCTACGGCATGGACTTCTACTGCTGCATGACCCGCCCTGGTGAGCGTGTCTCTCGCCGTCGCCGTGCCACTGGCCGCATTGGTTCCACCCACCGTATCAAGCGCGAGGAGACCATCAAGTGGTTCAAGTCTCGCTTCGACGGCATTGTCCGGTAAATGTGCCAGGTGCTTGCCTTCAAAGCAAACCACACTTGTCCAAACAAAAAAAAAAGAATATCAAAAAGCAACCACTTCTTTCTTTCAAAATCATCTCTCTTGTGACCTCGGACGTCCAGTCTACTGCTGACCAGACGCACCCGAGTGTCTCGCGGGCGCTGGGGAGAAGGGTAACACAGTACACAAGCAGAACATGGGAACCGCGGTTGGGAGTTATTGGGAGCATATTGGTCTGTATTTTCTGGCTGTTTCTGGCGGCTACAATCCATACTCGATCTTCCTTTCAGAAGTCGAGCTTCGGCCTATAAGACCGACCGGCGTCCCTTGCCGGCTTGTAACATATCGTGATCTCCCAATTACGTTTTTCCGAGTAGAAAGAATCCGGCTTTGTGCCTTGGGCCACCGGGGGACTGGTGCATGTGAATGTTTGTAGATGCTGTGAGCATAAAGACGTTGTGTGATCTTTTTCTTCGACGTCGTCTCGATCAACAGGTTGTCGAGCCAGCAAGCCTGTGAACTCCCTGAAACCTTGAGCCTTGAGAATGAGATCTCCCCACGTTGGGTGATTACTTGTGTGGTTAACCCTAACACAATCTCAAGTTCATTGTCAATGGGATACACGAGAAAACACCACTCAATATTGGGTTATATATTTCTAGGGTTTCAGATGACTCTCCCGACGTTTTGCCTGCTCCAAATTTAGAAGAGCCTGACATATGGGGCAACACCATGTTTCTCACGAGGGGGGGGGCTAAATGGCATGGGCTACAGGATATGCATAGCCATCAGCTTCTTGGAGACAATGAGCTCACGGTTACGGGGTAATCTTGGATCAATGCTTGAACTCTGAGAGCTACAGCAAGCCGGCCGGCCCAGAGGAAGATGGGATTTGGCCTGCCTTCCTGCAAGGCGCAAGTCTGGTTTCTGGGAAGATCCAGGCTTGGTTGGTTGCCATACAAGTAAGTATGCAGCCCCAGAAAAAAAAACAGAATTGACACCTAAAATTACAGGCTCCCGGGCAGACAGGGCGTTGAGTGGTCAAATTCCCGAATTACTCCGCGTAGTGGGCTTGGGTTGAGAAAAACTTCAGAGCAGCAAGCAGCTGGATGGCCACAGCACAGCACAGCGCAGCGCAGCGGAGCACCAAGACAAGACAATGAAGATTGAGAGGATCCAAATATGGGAGTATGCTATAGACTGGGCCAATTTACGCTGGCAAACACGAATTGGCGTGAAATTGGAGGATGAACGGGCTCAATGGCTGGCTGGCCGGTTGTTTGTGCGTATATGTATGTATGTATGTATGTATGTATGTATGTGTGTGTGTGGTTGTGGGTGTGGGTGGTATTTACGCTGTTGATTAGCTTTCGCTTCGCTTTTGCTGGGCCGCCGACCACGGCACCTGCAAACAGCAGACACACAGTGGGCCACATGGCTTATGCAGTGGGAGCGAGAAAAAATACAGCCCTTGCCAGCTGGCAGGCTCCCCCCCGGACGTGGCTGACTAAGAGAAACGAAAACTGGGACGGGGCTCTGATTGGCAGAGAGGCATAGCTCCGGGTCCACCCGTCGTATCCCATCTTTCTTGCCCACTGGCCTCTTGCAAAAGCGGACTTTTTTGCACTCATTCCCCCAAGCCAGCCATCACCATCCGCATCTCCCCTCTTCCTCAATTGCACCCGGCTGCAATTGATTCTTTTGCTGTGATCAGCTACCCCCTAAATCTCTAATATGTTCCGGACCGCCCTTCGTCAGTCGTCGCGGGCCCTCTCTGCCGCTGGCAGAGTCGCGGCTGTAAGTCTACTCAATTCAAGCCCACGTCGTCTGCTGCCTTGTTTTCCTTTCTCTGCTTGCCTCGAGGTTCTAGCCTTCCGAAAACCACGATGGCCAATTCCATCATTGGCCAGCCTCGCGTCACCCAATGCCATCGCCGGTGGCCTCGGAAAGCTCAATTGATGTCGCCAACTTTGCAATTGACCCATGACCGAGTCCACCGAGCCCAGCCTAGCGGCCTTGCGAACCGTCGTCCATCATCTACCTCCTCCTCCCACGCCCTCCCCCTCGGCGGCTCGGCTAACCGTGATTTTTTTTTCTTTACTTTGAAATAGGCCCGCAACGCCGCCCCCGCCGTCTTCAACGCTTCTTCCATCCAGGCCCGCACCTACGCCGACAAGGCCTCGCCCACCGAGGTCTCGTCCATCCTCGAGCAGAGAATCCGTGGTGTCCAGGAGGAGGCCGGCCTCGCCGAGACTGGCCGCGTTCTCTCTGTTGGGTACGTTTCCTGAACCAATTCAACTAAATTCAATTCGGATCGGATCGGCTGGGTTCGGTTCCGTTCGGTTACCCTCCGCCTTCGCCATCACTTGGGCGCCGTCTCGGGACGCGAGGGAAAATTATATCGACGACACCATTCACCTCGGCATCAACAAAATACAGCAAAAAAAAAAAAGAGAAACAAATTCCCTCAGTCGTCCTGGAACCGAACCAAACCAATTGATACACCGACACACACACACTCTCTCTATCTCTTTCACAAACGCTTGAAACCCATCCTGTCTCCCCTACAATTTACTGATCAAGTGTCATTGCACAGTGATGGTATCGCCCGTGTCCACGGTATGGCCAACGTTCAGGCCGAGGAGCTTGTCGAGTAAGTTTTCTTCACCACTTAAACAGCTGCATCCCCAGAGCGAGCCTTCCCCTCCCCAATCTAACATTGAAATGCTAGGTTCGCCTCTGGTGTCAAGGGTATGTGCATGAACCTCGAGGCCGGCCAGGTCGGTGTCGTGCTTTTCGGTTCCGATCGTCTGGTCAAGGAGGGCGAGGTCGTCAAGCGTACCGGCCAGATTGTCGACGTGCCCGTCGGCGCTGAGATGCTGGGCCGTGTTGTCGACGCCCTTGGTAACCCCATCGATGGCAAGGGTCCCATCAAGACCACCGAGAGACGCCGTGCCCAGCTCAAGGCCCCCGGTATTCTGCCCCGTGAGTCCGTCCGCGAGCCCGTCCAGACTGGTCTCAAGTCGGTTGACGCCATGGTCCCTATTGGCCGTGGTCAGCGTGAGCTGATTATCGGTGATCGTCAGACCGGTAAGACTGCCGTTGCTCTGGATGCCATGCTGAACCAGAAGCGCTGGAACTCGGGCTCCGACGAGACCAAGAAGCTGTACTGCATCTACGTCGCTGTTGGTCAGAAGCGTTCCACCGTTGCCCAGCTAGTCAAGACTCTGGAGGAGGCTGATGCCATGAAGTACTCGATTGTCGTTGCTGCCACCGCCTCGGAGGCTGCTCCCCTGCAGTACCTGGCCCCCTTCACCGGTGCCTCGATCGGTGAGTGGTTCCGTGACAACGGCAAGCACTCTCTGGTCATCTACGACGATCTGTCCAAGCAGGCTGTCGCCTACCGTCAGATGTCGCTGCTGCTGCGTCGTCCCCCTGGTCGTGAGGCCTACCCCGGTGATGTCTTCTACCTGCACTCGCGTCTGCTGGAGCGTGCGGCCAAGATGAACAGAAAACTGGGTGGTGGTTCGATGACTGCTCTGCCCATCATTGAGACCCAGGGTGGTGACGTGTCTGCCTACATTCCCACCAACGTCATTTCCATTACCGACGGCCAGATCTTCCTGGAGGCTGAGCTGTTCTACAAGGGTATCCGCCCCGCCATCAACGTCGGTCTGTCGGTGTCCCGTGTCGGTTCTGCCGCGCAGGTCAAGGCCATGAAGCAGGTCGCTGGTTCGCTGAAGCTTTTCCTGGCCCAGTACCGTGAGGTTGCCGCCTTTGCCCAGTTCGGCTCTGATCTGGACGCTGCCACCAAGCAGACTCTGGCCCGTGGTGAGCGTCTGACTGAGCTGCTGAAGCAGAAGCAGTACGCCCCCATGGCCGTCAACGAGATGGTGCCCCTGATCTACGCTGGTGTCAACGGTTTCCTGGACACTGTCCCCGTCAACAAGGTTCTGCAGTGGGAGGCTGACTTCCTGGCCCACCTCAAGTCCAACGAGGCCGAGCTTCTGTCGACCATTGAGAAGGAGGGTGCCCTGAGCAAGGACCTGGAGGCCAAGCTCAAGGCCACTGTCCAGTCGTTCACCAAGAGCTTCCTGGCTTAAGCGGGGAGGGGATTTGTTTGCAATGACCAAGATTTAATAAAGGAAAGAAACCAAGAGGAGGGTCTTGTTTGTACATCATCACATTGTTCCTTGTTTTCTTCCCTCGACTTTACTCTCTGGAGTCCTTGAGGACGCTCTAGCTTTCCTTGTTTTGTCTGCGGGACATTAGTTAGTTGTTTGGCCATGCCTCTTTGTCACTACTACGACCTCTTTGTTTTGTTGATAACAAGGACATGTATCAAAAGGAAATCAAAAGAGGCTCTCGGAGTGCTGTCTGTGTTTTACTGCGAATCGAGGATCTGGGGGGGGGGGGGGGGGGGGTAGGGAGTTTTTTTTTTCTTTCTGGTGTGTGTGTGTGTGTGTGTGTGTGTGTGTGTGTGTGTGTACATGTACGTATCCCGAATGTCCTCATCTACTCACATCGAGATGGAGTGTCTCTCTGGTGATACCCGGTGTCATAAATATACATACAATTCACGATTCCCGCCTTGTTGCCTTGTGCTGACGCTGATGGCCAACCCCGCCCAAGCTCTTTCTCTTTCTCCTCTTGTTCTTCTTGTTCTTCTTGTTCTTCTTGTCCCAACGCCTAACATCCCTCTCTCTCCCTTTCTCTCTCGCTCATCTTCATTGCACAGCAATCATCAACATCACCGCGTTGGTTTCCTTGACAATGTCAACGCCTGAAATGTCTGCTGCTACGAAAGAAGTCCTGGCAAAGGCGCGGCGTATGATTCCGCCGCTGCTGCCGCATTTCCATAAAGGTGAGATATTCGACTGTACACGTACAAGTTTACAGACACAGACACAGACACAGACACAGACACAGACACAGACACAGGCACAGACACAGACACACGCCCGTATACATGCTCACATCTATGGCGGCCCACCCCTTACTGACTGCACTACAGGACAACTCGGCCGTGTGGCCGTGATTGGCGGAAGCGAGAACTACACCGGCGCGCCGTACTTTTCCGCCATGGCCAGTGCGAAGCTTGGCTGCGACATGGTACGCGCTCTTCCATCGCCGTCTCATTCCCCGCCTCAATTCGTCCCCGCCTCTGCGCGTTGCTAGCTCGATGGATACACTAACTCACAACTAGTCACACGTCATCTGCACGCCGACCGCCGCCGCTGTCATCAAGACATACTCGCCGAATCTGATGGTGCACCCGCTGATGCACGAAAGCACCTCGCCGTCCTCCACATCCACGCCCGCATCGGCTGCCGCCGCCATCGCAGAGCTCTTCCCGCGCCTGCACGTGCTCGTGCTCGGGCCCGGCCTGGGCCGCGACCCGGCCATGCAGGCGACGGCACGCGAGGTTATCCGCGCCGCCCGCGCGCACGGCTTGCCCGTGGTTCTCGACGCCGATGCGCTGCTGGCTGTGGCGGCGGAGCCGGACCTGGTGCGCGGGTATGCGCTGGCGGTGCTGACGCCCAACGTGCGCGAGTTTGACCGGCTTTGTGCGGATCTGGGCGTCAAGGCAGAGGACGACGGCAACGACAACGACAACAGGGAGAAGCCGTCTGCGCAGGACTTGGCGCGTGCGCTGGACGGGCCGGTCGTGGTGCAAAAGGGCGCGGTGGATGTTGTTGTGTGTGCGCGTGGCGGGCAGGCGGTGCGTGTGGAGGCGCGGGGAGGCGCAAAGAGGAGCGGCGGCCAGGGCGATACGCTGACGGGAACGATTGCTACGATGCTGGCATGGCGCCGCGGGTACATGGAGGGGCTCTGGGCAGAGAGCGAGGGCGAGGGCGAGGGCGCGGCGCGCATGGGCGAGAGTGAGACGGTGGTGGCGGCGGCTGTGGCTGGGTGTGCGGTCACGCGCGAGTGTTCGCGGCGGGCGTTTGCTAAGCATGGCCGCAGCATGCAGGCGAGCGACTTGACGGAGGAAGTGCATGCAGCGTTCGAGGCGGTGTTTGAGTGGCGGGATGCCGTAGAGAGGGAGGATGGAGAGCAAGTCGGCTAAGCAGGGGGCGGCCGGTGTGTGTGTGGGCATGTGTGTGTCGAAGAGGGCACTAGGCCGGAGCAGAGACCCACGGAGGGAGAGTCTAGGACCAGGGCCGGAGCAGACAGGAGGGAAAGAGAGCGAGAAGCACTAAGAAAACCAGAAGGACTGCTGTCTCGTTTGTGCTACAGGGTTGGGGGGTGGGAGCTCAAAAAGCGCCCGCTGTGGCCGTGTCCCTGAGGATCCCCATAAGAGCTGGGCCTGTCTATAAGACGAGCGTCCCTCACGGCACAGCAGATCCGAGGCGAGCGGCAGGCGAAGGCCAGAGATGGGCTGCGCGTGAATGTACATAGACAAGGAGCGCCCCCCCCCCCCTTCCCCTCTTCGAGCCTGGCGGGCGTTTTGTGTGTTGCTGTGGTCGTTTCTCTGTGCTGTCAATCATCATCTGGGACGGCCACGGTGATCCCTGGGGAAGCATCTAGGGTTTGTGTGCTACGTCGGGGTTTGTGTTGTGTTGTGCTGTGTTGTGCTGTGTTGTGCTGTGCTGTGCATGCAAGTATGCAAGTATGCACAACATGGCACGCCGCCTTCTTTTTCTGCTTCTATTGCGCTGTCTATTGCAGCAAGAGCAGGAAGAGGGCAGAGGGCAGAGGGCAGTGACAAGTCTGTTTGCTTGGCGCTCGAAACACGCGTTGATATTGGCATGCATTGGCATGTATTGGCTCATGTGCATATATGAAGTGCCAGTCTGCGGGCTGTACACGCAACGCACCGCACCGCGGCGTCCTCGTCCTCGTCCTCGTCCTCGTCCTCGTCGGGTGTTTCTCGCGTGCACAAAGAGCGGCCCATGCGCCGCGGCTGTATGTGAGGAAGTGAGTTGTGTATTGGCTGGGCTGTTTATTTTTTTTTTCTGTTTTTTTTCTTTCTGTTTTTTATTTTTCCTTTTTTTTCCTTGCAGCGGTGCTTCTGCTGCTGGTGTCATGAGACACTCCCTTTGTCTTGCCGTCTCCCTTGCTCGCTGTCTCGCGCGTGTTGTGTCTGTAGTTTGCATGCGCTGGGCAGTGTCTCCCTTGCAGCGGGCGGGGTATAACATGCGCAAAGATATCGAGTGCATGCATGCATGTATGCGCACGTCGCTCTGTGTCTGTCTATCTCTCCCCCTCCTCCTCCTCCTTCCTCTCCTCCTTCTCCTCCTTCTGCTCCCCATTGAGCCGGGAGGCATCTAGATCTGTATCTGTGGCCTTCCCTGCTCGCCGGAAGAACTGTCTAGACTGCGGCGGGACGGACGGCAGCGAGGCAGCGAGGTCTCGGTAAAGGGATGGATTAGCATGGCGAGGGAGGGGGAGATAGAGGGGGGGAGGGCCATGCTTGGCGGCTTGCTGGATGATATACGACACATACGGCGCTAGTCGGTCCATTTGGTGGGATGGTGCGAGAGAAGAGCAGCTTGGCTAGAGCTAACAGGCTAGAGCCAACAGGCTGGAGCTGAAGGAGCTACAAACTGACACCAGCCGGCCGCTGTTTTCGCCGAGAGCTGCGTTCTTGGTTCCGCGAGGTTACACTGGCGGAATAGCTCTGCGTTGCGTTATCTTGGATCTTGGATACTATGCGGCGTGTGCGGAAGAAACTGACTCGTCGTCACAAGGGAGGAGGACAGAGGGAGGCAAAGGGAGGGGGAGGAAGGGAACCCAGGCAACGCTCGAGGGCGGGCTTTTGTTTTGTTATCTGTATGTGTTCTAGGCCATGGTCAGGGCCAGAAGGGAGAGGCACCGTGTTGGGCCATGGCTGTGTGCATGTGGAACACGGGTGCGGCTACAGCCCGGAAGCACGGGGGCTGCGGTCGTCGGCCTCGCTTGTGTGATGTCTGCAGGTAGGCTCCAACTAGTCAGAGTTGGTAATGCTACAAACAGACAGACAGACAGACAGACAGCAGCGTCACTGTTTTTTTGCTGTTTCTGACGTCCCCCCTTGCTTGGCTCCCTTGGTAATGCAGTACTAGGCACTCTCCCTTTCTTTTCCCTTGTATTGGGACGACATGTCATATTTTCTTTCTTTTTTTTTCTTTTCTTTCTTTTCTTTCTTTTCTTTCTTTCTTTTGCTTGTTGCTTTTTCGACTCCAAATGTCTCGTTCGTATCCTGTTGAGTTATATATGTTTTTCCTCTGCGTCCCTTGCCAGTCTCACGCTCGTGACCAAGACGGATGCACACTCTGAGACGGAGCTTTGTTGACATTGGGGGGGGGGAGGTGAAGGAATCCGGGCTTGTTTCTGTCGGGATGTAAGGGTTTTGGTCCCTATGTGATAGTATCCGGATGATAGACCCGGAGTTAAAGCTCTGCACATGTGCAGGAAGCATGCATGCACCAGACCCGAAGCACGGCACAATAACAATGGGCGACGTGATATCGACGTGCCATTGTAACCCCGCAGCACCGTGATTTGCGACAATTAACCACAAATGGTGACAGTGACGGTGACGGTGACAGTGACAGAAACAGTGAGTGATAGTGACAGTGACACTGGCAGTGGCCAAGTCCCCTCGACGTCCCCCCCCCCCCCCCCCCCCCCACCACAAACCCCACTGACCACTCCCCCCTCTGTGGCTTGCTCCCTCCCTGGTGAGGGGGAGGG
>JADILG010000573.1:0-14950 GCA_017591655.1 Thielaviopsis populi
TTAGTTAAGCTACAAAGCGCTGGACCAGTAGTACGGTGGGTGACCACGTGCGAATCCCCAGTGTTGTATGTCTTTTTTGCTCTGTACATGCTGTGGACTAAGTGTTATAACATCTGATAGCTGTTTGATCTGGCACATACGACCACAGCCTGTGGAAAATACGGGATCCCGTCTGCTCTCCCCTAGTCAAGCCACAGAGCGCCGAACCAGTAGTATGGTGGGTGACCACATGTGAATCCTCGGTGTTGTATGTTTTTTTTTGTTTTTGGCCCACATTTCTTCTCCTGGGTAAAGCGGGACTGTAGTCAATAGTGGGCCTGCATCTGTCTCACCGCTTTATATCTGGCAGAATTCGGTCTTGAAGTCAGGACCCACAATAATTTACTTGCTTCAATCCTCGTCCTTGGACACTTCGACCTTCACTTCTATCTTCATTGGCTTCACATCACAGTCTCTTTTACAGAGCCTTTTCTTTTTGCCTGTTCCCTCTCCCTTTCGTCTATTTAAATACAAGGCAATGAGCGACGACGATATCGAAATTGACACGCCAGACTTGGCACTGGACGACCCAATGCGGGCGTTCCTGCCCAAGTCTTTTGGGAAACAGTCAAAACAAGCTAACATTGCTGCGCAAATCGACCGCAGCAAGAGAACAGTAGCGACGGAGCCTAAGAAGGCGCAGGCAAAGAGTCTTGTTGGATACGGCAACTCTGACTCCGAGGGGAGCTCTGACGATGATGATGACGATGACGACGACGACGGATACGGACCCCAGCCTCAACCACAAAAGCCAACAAATGCCAGCGACGATTCCGATTCCGATGACGACGATGATGACGATGACGAGTTTCCAGTGTCGCATGAAATGGTAATCAAGACCCACGAACGCGCTGTGACCACGGTGTCTCTGGATCCAGCCGGAGGCCGCATGATAACAGCCTCAATGGATTGCACAATCCGCCTTCACGACTTTGCTTCAATGACGCCAACAACCATTCGCGCCTTCCGCACGGTCGACCCATGGGAATCCAAAGGACGCAACAGCACCGCAGACTCACATCCCATCTACCATGTCGAGTTCAATCCATTATCGAGCGGGATGTTCCTCGTGACTTCGGCACATCCACAGGCCAAACTGCTTTCTCGCGACGGCGACGTAGTCACCGAGTTTGTCAAGGGAGACATGTATCTGCGTGACATGAACAATACCACCGGACACGTTTCAGAAATCACCACAGGCACCTGGCATCCTACCGATCGGAATCTGTTTGTGACTGCGGGAACCGATAGCACAGTGAGAATCTGGGACGTCAATCACCGGCGCAAACAAAAGGACATTATTGTGTGGAAGTCCAAGAGTGCAGGACAATCAGGGCGCATAAAGATGACGGCTGTTGCTTGGGCTGCGCCACCATCCGGAGGAAACAGCGTGCTGGTGACCGCAGCACTCGACGGGTCGCTGGCAGTGTACAACGGCAATGGGCCTTTTTGGCGGTCGAGCGCTGAAATTCGCAATGCACACACGGCGGGTACTTGGACAAGCGGAGTGGACGTGTCGTCGGATGGCCGCATGGTGGTTTCGCGTGGTGGCGATAACACCATCAAGCTGTGGGATATGCGCAAGTTCACCAAGCCGCTGGTCGAGGTGGCGCATGAGTCGGCAACCGAGGCGTATCCCATGTCCAACATCAAGTATGCGCCCAACTCGTCGGCAATCATCACCGGCTCACCAACCGGAAACCTGCACATTCTCAATCCTGCCAATTTGAAGCCAGAGCTCGTCACGCCCGTGACACCCGGGTCTGCCGTGATCACAGTCGACTGGCACCCAAAGATCAACCAAATCGTGACGACGTCGGCCAATGCCGAAGTTCACGTGCTATACAACCCCGACATGTCTACCCGTGGCGCGGTAGAAGTCATGTCTCGTGCGCCCAAGAAACGCCACATTGATGATGACCCGTCGCGCACCGTCGACCAGGCCATCGGGCTATCGGGCGACGCCATCGTCAACCCCAACGGCATCTTGCCAGGCACGCGCATGCCGACGGGCGGCGGCAAAAAGAGCAGCAAAAACAAGGACCCCCGCCGCCCACAGGCGCAAGTGAAGACGCCATTCATGAAGAGCCAGCCCGATGAGAAGCACATTTCCGAAAACATCCCGCTGGCAAAGATGCTGCATGAAGACCCGCGCGAAGCACTGCTTAAGTACGCAGAAGTTGCAAAGAAGGATCCCATGTTCACCAAGGCCTGGAATGAGACACAGCCCGAAACACAGTATGCAGAGGCAAGTGACCAGGAGGACGCAGCAGAAGAAGAGCCACAGCGCAAGAGGCTGAAGCATTAGCCTGGGCTCGAGCAAGAAAGAATGCGACGCGGGCGGTAATCACGACAGACAAAGACGGCGATGGACTCACGAATATTATACAACACCAGCTATTTCAATCTATTAGCAACCGTACTATGCGTGTATCCTTTTATACCTGTGCTGTAATCTCTAGAAACCGCCAGAGTCTCTGAGGCCTGCGATAGGCTTCGCCTTCCCTCTGTTTTTGAGTCTGATAGAAAGACTCTTCTTGATCTGAGCCCGCAAGCAGAGTTTCCCACTTCTGCTGACCATGGTCTGGGTATCAAACCCCTCAACCACACCCCCGCCGCCCTGACTACAGAGACGTGCCGCTTCTGCACGGCGACACTTCCGCGTCGAAACCCACCACGGCTCTGCTGTTAACTGTTCGAACGAGCAGTACTCGAAGCCGGTCTCTGTAGCAGCCAGAGCGGCCACCGAACTGACGGCAATGCTGTGCGAAGAGCTCTCGAGTGGCTCTATACGCTTGTATTTATGTTTGCGAGGCGTGGGGGCGTTGGCGGCGGCGCAGTCATGCTTGGAAGAGAGGCCGGGAAGAAGGAGATTGTTTATACGTTTGATTCGGTGAAGCAGCAGCTTTAATGGAGAATGGCGCTGACGCTGAAAGGCGGTTTCTGGGGTTGGAGATTGACATTTGGGTTGCGACAATTGCAAAAAACGCTTCCATTCCGTTTCTCGAGATAGACGAGGCTCTATTCCTTGACCACGAGCGGCGTTCTTGTATGGCGGACATTTTGGCCGTGGCGCTACCATCAGCCGTGGAGCTCTATCCCAAGACTCTGGCCGAGAGCCTTTTAGCGACAGGCTCTCAGGTTCATTGTTGTTAGGCCATGACAAGAGAATGCCCGGCTTTGATGTCCAGGTTCCATCCGGGATATTGTTGGAGGGCGCCGAGTCTCCTTGTAAAGTGCGTGTCGCTGACCCTGCCACGAAGCGGTCTGCACTCAAGCGCGTTGCATAGCTCATGGCGACCTGTGACGGGACAAAGGAGCCGAGATATCGGAGTAGGCCATCTAGAGGCACTTGGCGTGTCTGGTCCACAGGCAAGTAAAATGTGTGTATTTTCAACAAGGAAGCCGTAGATGCAGTATCGGAAAAGATGGCGGCTTGACTAGAGAAGGAGTCCAATACATCGACGGGGCTTGGTAGATCATAGAGGCTAGTAATGGAGTGTCGGTACGCGTCATAGGTAGCTTGAAACGATGTGAAATGGCTGGGACTCCAGGTGTTGCGTCGCGGATTCGAAGACTGGGGGCGTTTTTCTGGAATGCAGCCCGTGGCAGCACTAAATGAGCCGAGATAGTCGGATCGTACCTCGTGGAAAGGAGGTTGTCGAGCGGTTATGGCCAGTTCGAGTATTGGAGCAATCACGTTTCCATGAGGTGTAGTCGTCGTTTTGGTAGCCAGGTCTTGGTGTATAGGATCTCCCTCTCGATGGCGATGTGACTGAGCCGGCCCTGGATCTGGCTTGAAATCTGGCAACGGCGTGAACTCGTCAAACACGATCTCTTCCTCTTTTATGGAAATAAGCGACAGCGGGCGGCTCTTCCGTCTTTCAGAGGCTCGCACGAGCGGATGGCCGTGGGACCGAGGAGAAGCATGTGACGGGCACTTGGAAGAAGGAGAAACCGTGCATGGCCTGGCTATATGGAGTCCGCGGTTAAAGCTGTAGGGCGGTGTGTGGGGAGATATGTCCGAAGACATGGCAGCATTGAAAGCGTGCGACAGTTGTGCCAGCCAAAGGAACAAATCATGCGCCGCACAATGCTGGACTGTAAAGGCGGAATAACAGGCATGTGATAGAGAGAAATGAGAGAAGCAAAGGTCAAGAGCTTCGTTAAGGGCATTTCTTGCAACGGGCATGCGCTTTATATATTCCAGTGCTGTGGCCCTCAGGGTAATTTAGCCAGCTCCCAGGCAACTGCTCCGGTCAGAATCGTAACGATGTGATTCGTGCGGACTCACTGCAACTGCCAGTTTGTAGATTTATGGACCTGCATGGAAGGCTATAGCTGAAGCATTAGCTACAGTTGCCCGTTTCGCAAGTACCAGCTCACTTGGACGTAGCCCGAGCCTGAAAGCCATTCATTCATGTCGCATCACAGACCCTAATCCAGACTGTTGCACAGAAAACGGCCTCACGTCGCACACCGTCTTATCGATAAGAGGCCCCACGGTGACGTCACGTGGCAGAGCTGAAGCTTGACTTGTCTGCCTAAGAAAAAAGAACAAATTTCCACAGCCAAAAAAAAAGAAAAAAAAAAGAAATTCCTGTCCTTAACCCCAGCAACAACCAACAACACCTGATTCTTGCGTATTTTGAACTGCCAGCAATCTTGCGCGCTTGAACTCCTTCGTTCTCTTTTGACGCCGTTTCCTTGTGGCTATGGCTAGGCCTCCCGAGGTTATCCGCATTAAGCGGAAGAGAGACGATGAAACTCCTCTAACATTTCTGGGTAAGACACATAGGCAGCCCTCGCAGGCCTTCCTCATTTCCATCCCTCCGCCGTGACACAGAAGGGCTCACCGGGTATCCGATCTTTGATTTCGTGTAGAACTCGACACCGATGGCAACAAGCGGGCTCGCAGTGCCAACAACTGGGTGTACAAGCGACGTATGCCCAAAGCTTTGCCAGGAGCCTCAACTGCCCAACCACACGACCAACCCACCAGTAATGTGTTCAATGCCCGGCCTCGAATTCAAGCCTCTGCCCCCGGCGACGAACTGCGCTGGGAAAAGCAAATCCAAGCGAGCGGCGTGCCGACAACGCCGACGGGACCCCGGCGGTCGTCTCACCACGCCAGCACGCCCGACGGCAGTGCAACTGGACTTCAGCGCACCTTTCACATATCCAAGGCGGACACCGAACGGCTCAAGTCGTACCCCTCGCAGTCTTCGATATCCAGCCAGAGCGCCAAGCGGCGGCGCAACACGGTCGTATTCGTCGAGCGCAACATGAAGAAAATGCGCGCTGTGGACGGGTCGGGGTCGGGGTCGGGCCTGGCCTCGCCTCTGGACTCGCCCCTGGCGCTGCGCACCGACAAGCCCGATAATGACCACGGCGGCGGCGTCGATGTGCCCGTGCCAGCAACACCGTCTACACAACAGCGGCGGCAGCTGGCAATTCCACACGGACGGTTGCCGCCTGTGGAAAGACCGGTTGTGCCTGTACCCGATATGGATAAAATGGCGTCTGTCATGGATGCCTGGGCGCGTGAGGTGGTGGCGCCGGTGGAGCCTCAGGCCGAGACGTCCGCGGCGGCTCCGAAGCACAAGGGCCCAGTTTCTCGCTATAAGCCAAAGCCAAAGCCAAGGCCAAAGCCTGTGGCTCCGGCTGGTCCGGCTGGTCCAGCTGCTACGCCTGCCGGTCTCGCTGCCGCGGCCATGCTGGCATCACCTACTGCGACGGCATCGGCAACTACCACTCCAGACGAC
Organism: Thielaviopsis populi; assembly: GCA_017591655.1. NCBI lineage: Eukaryota > Fungi > Ascomycota > Sordariomycetes > Microascales > Ceratocystidaceae > Thielaviopsis > Thielaviopsis populi. The sequence goes on from JADILG010000573.1 coordinate 5,805, forward strand.
GACGACAGCGACTATGTGGAGGAAGAGTACCACATCATGGACCCGCGGGCCGTGCCAACAGACGTGCCACGCCACATGATTGGGCGGCTGGTGATTGACCAGGACGAGCAAGAGTATTTCTACGAAGAGCGCAACACACAAATGCTCGGATACGAGTCTGACGAATCTGATGAAAATGGTAAGCAGAAGATGGCGGAGCAGGAGACAAGGGAAGAAGAAGAAGAAGAAGAAGAAGAAGAAGAGAGAGAGATAAATAAAGAAAGAAAAGAAAGAAAGAAGACGGCAGCTCGTCAAATGAAGCCATACACAGTACACAGCACAGCAAAGCGCTAACCTCCACAACTTTTCTTCCCCTCCAGCCGAAAACCACTATGGCAACGACTATCCCGACCAGGAACTCGAATCCGACTCGGACTCAGGAAACGGCAACGACCGCATCTGGGGCATCGAGACGGGCATCGAGGACGACGCTGGCGTTGTTGACGACAACGACGACAGCGACATGGCCATGTCTGACTACGACGACGACAACTGGATGGACGTGCATGCGGGAGGTGTTGTTGGCGGAGGGTCGTATGGCGAAGGGGCGGAGGAGGAAGACCGCGAGGATCTTGACGCCAAGCTGCTGGAGCGCATCCGTCGGTTCAACGCGGGGGTGAACAGACACGGCGGATACTAGCATCCGGCACTGGTACTGGCACTGGCACAATCTATGTCTCTCTAACATCACGTGTAACTTTGACAAGGCAGGAATTTGTAATCAATGAAGCATTATTTTCTTTTAGGGGAGAGGGGGGCCTGCAGTAAGAAAGGATAGAGACTATCAGCTGTGTTTTTAAAATGCCCACCCCCCCCTCACCCTGCGATACCCTCTCATAAGACGAGACAAGACAAAAAAAAAAAGACAAAAGGAAAAGAACAGAAACAAAAAAAAACAAAAAAAAGAGTGCAAACAAGATGATTGGGGACAAAGAGGAAAGCAAAACACTGCTTGTAGGCGGTAATGGCACCTTCATGGGAATCATAACAAAGAGGGAATACAAGACAGTCATGCTCTTTTGGCTGTCTTATGAAAGAAAGGACGGCCCTCTAAGAGAAGAAAAGTGAAGAGAAGAAGAAAAGAGAAAAGAGAAAAGAAAAGAGGGAAACACAAGAAACAAAACAGTTAGATACTCCGGCCACCAAGGCTGATCTACCCAAATAAAAAGAGTCAAGTTCAAACAGACAAAATGAAAATGAAAAATCAAAAGGCAAAAGCAAAAGACCAAAGTCAGAAAACGACAAGAACAAAGAAGAAAAAATGTGTAAGAGGTGATGAAAAGAAGCAAGAAAAGAAAGAAAGAGAAAAAGAGAAAACAAAACAAAACATCAAGAGTCTTGATTATTTACGCCTGCGTGCCAGGGCTTGAAAGAGGGCTCGGCAGAGAGTCCATGGCCCGCTGGCGCAGTCGGGCCTGCTGTCTCTGCATCTTCTGACGCATACCGCGGTCCCAGATGCGCCGCTTGTCGGCTTCATCAACCCACGGGTAGCCAATGGCAGCATCGGGATACCGGTCCAGCAGGCCAATCTTGTCACCCTGCGAGCGGATGGGGAAGCTGGACGTCTCAAAGCGCTCAGTGGTTGTGTTGTAGATGAGGTTTCCGTCCTTGTCGGTGCGGGGGAAAACCTTGTTCTCACGGTACATAACGCCCTGCAGACCTGCGGTGCCACGGTTCTGGTCCGAGGGGAACAGTTTGTTATAGCGATCGAGCGTTTCGTTCCAGCTCAGCTTCTTGTCAATGAAGGTATACAGGCAAAAGTGAATCTGCTCAGGAGTGTACTCCTTGTTGTATCGGGGCTTGGAACTACGCTGCTGTTGCTGCTGGTGTTGCTGCTGCTGCTGCTGCTGTTGCTGATGTTGCTGCTGCTGTTGCTGCTGATGATGTTGTGGTTGCTGGTGCGCAGCAGGTGCGCCGGGAACTGCATAGCTGGGCTGCGAAAAGTTGGGAGGAGGGTGAGCCATAGGCACATGAGCCATGTGTGGATCGGCGGCGTGAGGGTAGGCATGCTGTTGATACATAGGTTGTTGTGACTGATACTTGTGGTACAATGGGTGATTGGGGTGGTTCGGTGGCAAAGATCTACCAAACGAGACAAACTGTCCCTGAGTCTGATATTCATGGGTGGCGATGAACTGGACATCCGCCATATCAGGAGGGTATGAGTGACGAGGAGCGGCAGCGGTCTGGGGATGGCTCTGCCCGCCAGATGCGGCAATGCTGTCCCGGGGAAATTGGGACGGATAGGGATGCTGGTCGTGGGAGTGGTGGAATATATCCAGTCTCGGCGTATGCGGCGCAGAGAACGACGCGGACCTGTCGACCTTTTCCAGAAGATTTCTACAAGACGGGAGAGAAATGGCTGTGGCAGATGGAAAGTTAGCTGGCGGTGCTCGTTTTTTCACAAGGATAGAATGACCAAGTTGCTTACGACCAGAATGCGATGCGCCGGTGTTGCTGGCCTGTGGCTCACGCGACTCGGATCCCGAGGGGTAGGACGATGACGGCTGGTTCACAGACGACAGGTTGTAACGGGGTGACACTGATGGAGACTCAGAGTTCTCGCAGGAAACAGCAGATGCGGACGAGTTTGTCCGAGTAGCAGCATCGCTACGTCCCGTAATAAAGTCGACGCTGTTGCGCGGGTCGCTGGTTCTGATGGGGAGGTTTTGGTGGAGCTGCGGGCCCTGGTGATGCTGAGGAGGGGCCTGGTGGTTCTGGGGGGGAGGAGGCTGATGATGCTGAGGAGGAGGGCCCTGATGGTATTGGGGAAGGCCCTGGTGACACTGAGGATGATCTTGGTAGCTCTGAGGAGGGCCTTGATAGTTTTGAGGACGGCCCTGATGGTGCTGAGGAGGGGCTTGTTGTTGGGAGTAAGAATGGGAGTTGTAGGCCGGACGGTTCCGGTAGTCAAGATGGGCAGGTTCCATGATGCAGAAAAGAGAATAATGAGATGTAGACAGAAGATGGAGGGGAGGACCGGGCTTGGTAGAAAGAGAAGAAAAAAAGAAACAGGTAGTGGGCGGAAGGATATATAAGAACAAATGGAGCGGACGAAGCTGAAGATTAAGGGCTGGAGTTGGCGGTGTTGGTGTCTTTGTTTTGTTGGAAAGACTCGAGACTTGGATTCATGTACAGAAAACGAGCGAGCTTCAAGGGATATATATACAAGACAGAGAAGTGTGAGATTGTGTGAAGACGACGGAGTAGGGACCAAGAAGGAGAGGGAAGGAAAGGAAAAAAAAAGAAAAAAAAGAAAAAAAAGAAAGAAACGAGAAAACTAAAAGAAAAAAAAAAAGACAGAAAATAGAAACGCGGGCAGAAGTGTTGCAGCAATAAATGATTTCTCGACCAGGGAGAAAAAGGAGAAGCCAAGGAGGAGAACAAAGGCACAAGCAAGAGAAAGAGAAAGAGCAAGCCTTAGATGGATGCTCTTGAAGCGGCCTGACAAGGCAATTTGGGTGAGATGGAAGACGGCGAAAGTGAAGAAGAAGAGGTCCAGTTAGCAGCGCGGTGAGCAGAAGGCGGAAAGCGAAAAGCGGAAAGCAGAAAGCGGACACTGGCACAAGTGTAGATCTTCCAGATATGAAGAAAAAAGAGGACGAAGAAAAGGAAGCAAGCGACACGGCGGCTGTAGAATGGCGAGATTGGGATGAAAGCAGGCACGGGGGAAAAAAAGGAATAGCGGCAGTTGGTACGGCCAGAAGAGAAGAGAAGAGAAGAGAAGAAGATGAAGATGAAGATGCAAGTGAAGAAGAAAAAGTGGTGATGAAGAAAGTGGAAAAGCAAAAGAAGGCAGTATCACCACAAAGGCGGGTGGTGCTCTAGACTTTATATGTGGGAATTCGAGGGTTGGAAGCAAGAACCAGAACAAAAGCAAGAGCAGGTACAAATACAGGAAAGAACGAAAAAAAAAAAAAAGGAAAAAGAGAAATATCCCAATCCAGCTTTCTGCTTAGCTTCAAGGCAAAATAGTTGGTAAGAGCGCTCTTAGTTTGGCTTTTTTTTCTTCTTCTTCTTCTTCTTCTGCGGTCAGCTGTATGAGCTAAAGCCAGCAGTCAATAGATAAATTTGGGCGAAGCAAGCACCAAACAGGAATCCCGAACAACGAGGAGAGGAAAGAGCCACAAGATGACAGCTATAAAATAGATTAAATCACGGTTTGACTCTTGTCTGCAAGTCTAAACCAGGCAAGTAAAAGTGGAAAATGTAGATGTCAAAGAAAGGGAAAATACAATAAAATAAAAGGAAGCCAGCTGTCGAGCAAAAGTCAGGAGTGGTAAGAGAAGATGGGGGGGGGGATGAAAAGGAAAAAAAATAACATATATATATATATATGAAATAAAAGCAGATAATAAAAAGACAAAGAAAAGGAAAGAGAGAGAGAGAGAGAAAGAGAAAGAGATGACCCCGTTACTTTCTCGTCGTTTGTTACTTCCTTCCCTCACTTACTCGCACAGCGTTCTGGAGCAAGTAACACGATGTGGGGGTGTGGGGAATAGCAGAGACAATCGCAGAGAGACAAGACAGAAGGTACAACAAGAGCAACAAAAGAAGACAAGAATTGCAACTGGCAGGGATTAAGCTACTGAGAGCATGGGGGTGTAGTGTACACTCTGGTTGTCTGAGTAGACGGCGTGTTCATATCAAGACTAGCTAACCCCCAGTCTAAAGTTGAACTATTTCTTGGCGGGCTTTTACAGTTGTTTATTGTGGCCTTTTTTTTTTGGTTCTTTTTTTTGGTTCTTTTTTTTGGTTCTTTTTTGGTTTTTTTTGTTCTTTTTCTTTTCTTCTTTTTTCTTGTTTTTCTCTATTTATTGTGGCTTTATTTGAAACAATAGATACAAGCCTTCAACAAAACAGTGACATTGAGACCAAGGCTTGCACTGCAAATGGGTCATTGCCCAAACTGAAGCTTCTCATACACCTTTGCTGGCGTTTGTCGACCCACACAATCTGAGGTTGTGGATACTTGCTCAGTGCCACCTTCACCTTGTTCCTATGATTCGATAAGGCTTGTTTGCTTGTCTGTTTGCATTGTATCCTTCTTCCTCTAGCAAACAATAGATGGGAGGTACTTGTGGAAGGAGAAGAATCGGCAAGACATGATCAAGTAGTCAAGAAGAGCAAGAGCAAGAGCAGGAAGCAGGAGCGAGGCATGTATCTCGAGATCAGGAAAGAGCATGGAGATAGATGGCAGCAGTGGTGAAATAAGAAAAAAGGTCAAAAAGAGAAGGGGCGTGAAACTTGTTTTCCCGCTTTTCTTTTCTTGGGGCAAGAAGAAATAATGGCAAGGCAATAGCGATAAATTCGACGATAAATTCGGGAGTATAGAATAATACGACAAGTACATGTGTACAAGGACATGTGTACAAGTATGTGTAGGTAGATGTGATGTTTATGCGTACTTGTATTGTATGTATGCACTTGTATATGTGTACTTGCAGGTATGTACTTGCACCCATCTCTCCCCTCTCCTCTCTTTCTCTGTCTCTGTCTCTGTCTCTGTCTCTGTCTCTGTCTCTGTCTCTGTCTCTGTCTCTGTCTCTCTAACATCCAGTATTCCTTCGTGTGGCCGCCAACGTTTGCAAAAAGCTCCAACTCTCCATCTGCCTTTTTCCGATCTCCGACCCTGCGATCCTGTTCATTCCTTTAAGGATATAATACCAAGGAAAGACGGGCAAACAGAATACGACGGCGGCGAGGATCTAGAACCAACATCTTAGTCTCAAGTTGCAAGTTGCAAGCGAACCCTCCCGCATCCAGGAGGACTAGTAATGTAATATCAGCATCTAAAAGAGAAAAGAAGAAAAAAAAGAAGAAGAAAAAACACTGCGCTGCGCTCAACAAAGAAGTGGGTAAAAGAGATTGGAGGCATATCAACGTCGAGGCCGGTGTTGAGGGCGAGATCGACGATATGCTACGGTACCTCAAACAGCCCAATGAGTTTTTTTTTCTATTTCTTTTCCTTTTTTTTCCTTTTATTTTCCTTTTTCTTCTTTTTCTTCTATTGTCCTTCTATTTTCCTTCTTTTCTCTCCGGTCCCGTAGCCCCTTCTACTTTTCCTCTTTCATCGTATACCGTCCATCACTCTTCCTCTCTTCCTCTCGTCCCTGCTCGCCTTTCTCCCACTTTCTCTATCCGTTGTCCATTGTCCATGTCCATTGTCTTCTTCCCCTTACTCGCCCCAGCCCCAGCCCACTTTGGCTACTCCCCTCTGCCGCGAGTTGGAGTTGTCCATTTGCCATGCACCACTCACTCGTTTCTTTTTCTCTCTCTTTTTTCCTTTTACCCTCGTCTGTGCTCTAGGCTGTACATCTGACAACTCAACTTGTCTTTAGTCTTCAGTCTTATGCCGAACCCTTTTTATTCTTTGCCATCTTCCTCTTGTGCTTTTCTCTACATATCGACAAGTTAGTTGTCCTTGGCTTGAGTGTGATTACTTCACTGTTTCTGTGCTCTCTCAGGCCCAGCCATCTCCTTTTTTTTGTATCTCTGCTTTCTTCCATGTCTCGAATGCCTTTTCTCCTTGCCGCCTTCTCTGGAGCACATTCTGATTCTTCATCCTTTTCTCTATCTGTCGTGTCTGTGTTTGTACGCGGCATAGTGTGTAGTACCGTGCACAAGCCGCATGGCTTTGCTTGGCCCTGTCTGTTGGCCCTGTCTGCTGGCCCTGGTCTGCCCTGCTCTGCCTTGCCTTGCCTCGCCTCGCCCGTCTGCCGTAAAAACTGTAGAACCAAACGTGTCTCAGCCGCTGGTATAACTACAGGTCTGTCCACCTCCCTTGCCAGGATATACCTGGCCTAGGCAGGACATCACGCCCGTAACTATCTGATCTGCCATTGTAAGCAATAACATGCGCAAGGAAAAGGAAAAGGAAAAGCAAGAGGAAGAGGAAGCCCTTGTCCTATAGGGCATCACATACAATATCATATACCATACACACCCACTAACAACCCTCGCAATATGCCTCCCCCCCCTACTCCATCTCGCTTTTCCCTTCTTTTTTTTCTTCTTGATTCAAAGCAACCCACCAGTTCCATCTCCTCCCCCCTCCCCCCTCCCCCCTCCATCCCGAACAAAGCCAAGATTGCTTGTGCATTTGACTCTGTAGGCTTGTTTGTGCCAAGGAGGCTTGGCCGATGTTAATCAGCCCTAGTCTCGAAACAACCCTAATGTCATAGCCAGCGGTTCAAGTTGCCTGTGGCATGAGGCTTCATCTTGATAATTTGCTTCTTATTGCTCATTGTTTGCAGAGGCAAACAAGAGAGCAGAGCAAGCCTCTTGATGTTTTGCCTCCTTTTTTTTTTCTTCTTCTTTGTTCTCAACCTGGTCCATGTTTATTGTATTTTCCGACCCTCCATGTCTGTGAGGTTGGTACTTGAGGATATATACACCTGTCTGTATGCATGTATGTAACAAGCTCCCAGTCTGAGCCCGGATCGAGATCTTGTCCTCTTGTTCAACATCGTCCCTTTCCTCGTCTCAAGCTAATTTTGGGCTGGCGAGAAACAAGTCTGGGTTAAAGGGGGACTATTGGAAAGGAAGGGCCTTCATCTGAGTACGCAAGCAGCCAACTTTTGTTTTTCTCGTCGTCTTGTTCTCCTTTTCTTTTTCTCTCTTTTTTTTTTCGGGTTCTAGTGTATTAGTATCAGATTAGACTTCTCTTACGTCACTGATATTCTTTTCATACAGACTTTGTTTGTCCTTGGTTTATGTTTGCTTTTTGCAAGCTGCGCAAAGGTATACAAACACGAACGCGCAAAAAAAGCATATCGTCTCCGTTGAAGAGCGCGAGCAGGACAGGAGAGAGGGAGAGGGAGAGAGAGATCAAAAAGGAGTCTATATGGTCAGAAATAAAGGGTAACTCAGGAGCTAACGAAACAAACAAAAAAAGAACCAACATAAGGAGAGTCTAGGGAGCAAAACGAAGGGGGAAATACGCACCTGGCAGAATGTCAGTTTGTCTGTGCTGCGATATAGTCTCTCATGTCACAGCATTGTTATTGCAAAGAGAGGGATTCTTGTTTGTCTGACAGAAACAAGGTCGAGCCAAGCGAGCCAAGCGAGCAAGCAAGCAAGCAAGCAAGCATCAAGGGACAGGGCCAAAGGAACGAAGAACGATAGCGGTTCTAAATTTAATCCGGACTCGAGACCTCTGCCATCAGCCCCCTTTTTGCTGCATTGTCGTGCTGGTATGTAGCACAGCACACGAAACGGGAGAGGATTATGAGGAGGGTGACGGGACGGGAAAATACAGGGCAAGAAAAGAACAGACAAGACAGAAAAGAATGCTAGACTGGTTGTACAACGTACAGTTGAAGGGCGCAGCCAGCCCTACAGCCATAACACAAGCCACAACCCTAATTTGTGCAGCCCTAAGTCGTGCAACCCTGATGGATTGGCCAGATGCGACAAGCGAACATCAGACCACAAAACCAACTATCTCCTTCCAAGAAGCTGTCTTCTTTCCCCCTCCCCCCCCCTCTCGACAGTAAACCCTAAATCAAAAGAGCACGTTTGCCTTCCTCTTTCTTTCTTTCCTTCTTTCCTTATTTCGCTGCTCTTTCTTTTCTTCCGCTGTCCTTCCTTCTTCTTTTCTTCCGCTCTCTTTCCTTCTTCGTTTCTTTCTTTCTTTTTTTTTTTTTCTTCATGTTCCTACTTCCTACCCTTCCTACCCTTCCTACCCCGTTCTTGCCTCTGCCTGTACCTGTACCTTTCCCATTGTTCTTCTTATTCTTCCTTTCCCCGTGGTTTTTCCTTGCTAATGCTTTGTGTTGTGACTAATGAAAATCGCTGCTTCTCAGACAAGCCCAAATAGGATGCAAAAAAAGCTTCAGTCAAAAAGAAAAGCCGTTTTAGGGGGAGGGGGAGGGGGAGAGGGGAGGAGGACTTTTACAGGGGGTAGTAATGCCGCGAAGCATTTTGATGATGGGTTTGGTTTCACGTACACAAACTCAATTCCCCTGTCAGGGCGTGATGTAGTGTGGCGTGAGTGGTATGGCACTTTGTAGCCCTGTAAAAAAAAAAAAAAAAATGGGAGGGAGGGCTGTTCCCCCACCACACAAAACCCCTTTCTCAAAAATTGTTGAAGTTTTCCAGAGAAG
>JADILG010000574.1:0-14942 GCA_017591655.1 Thielaviopsis populi
ATGGGGGGAAAAAGGGAAGGGAAAGGGGTGTTTTTTTTTTTAAAAAAAAAAAAAAAAAAAAAAAAAAAAAAAAAAAAAAAAAGAAAAAGATATAAAAAATGGCTCGTCACCAGATGACGTCACACACCCTGCTGTGTCTGGACAACACCAACTCGTCTCCCCCAAACAATCCTCAGCACCAAAAAAGGGAAAATCTAGAACAGAACATTTAGAGACTCGCCAAAGTGGATGCGACGGCAGGCCTCAGCAAAGGAGGGCGCAATCTAAAGTCGGAACTGGTCAGAGAGACACACACACAAACACACACACACACACGCAGGGAGAGAGAGAGAGGCCGCAACAGCCACGGCTTGGGAGAGACTTACATCCAGTACGTCCAGCTTTGCCCCTAGTATGGCCTTGTGCTCGTCTTGCGGCACTGTATTGGTGACAACAACCTTGTCGACATCGCTCTGGGCAAGACGCTGCAGAGCGTCGCCGCTAAAGATGCCGTGCGTCAGCAGCGAGTACACTGCCACGGCACCCTCGCGCTTGAGCACACGCGCAGCACGAGTGATGGTGTTGGCGGTGTCGGCAAGATCGTCAATCATAATGCAGACCTTGCCCTTGACCTTGCCAACCAGCATCATCGTAGCGTTGTGCTTGTCGTTGATTCTAATCGGCTTGCGCTCCTGTAAGAAAGGAGAAAAAAAAAACAAAGTCAGCCATGTCTTATTCAATCCGGTTGCTTCTTCATTCGTGTAAGCCCACCTTGTGGATCAGAGCAAAATCCATCAGCAGACTGTCGGCAATGGCAGTGGCGCGCTTGGCACCACCGGCATCGGGACTGACAATGACTGCATCCTGGTAGTTTTCAATGTACTGCGTAATGTAGCGCTTGAGCAGCGGGCGGCCGTAGAGATTGTCGACGGGCTTGTCGAAGAATCCCTGGAACTGGCTGTCGTGGAGGTCCATGGTCAGGATGTGGTCGGCGCCGGCGCACGTAAGCAGGTCAGCAATGAGAGCGCCGGGCTGAGCAATCCACTGCTTGTAGCCGGGGTTGACCTGCAGCTCCTTGCTGACGTAGCCATTGACATCGGGGTGGGTGGTGCCGGTGGGCGTGCTCAGTGAAGAGTTGGCCAGCTGCTCGGTGATGTCTGTGGAGCTGTTGAAGCTGGGCGTCTTGTTCATGTTGGGGTGCGGCGTGCCAGGCACGCTCTCAAAGGTGTAGTCGGACTTGCCATGCGTGCGATTGCTACCCAGAGGAGCGCCGGTTTTGGCATAGGGGACATCGGGCTGTCTGGAGTAGGGGAAGAGCGGCATGACAACGGTGATGCGACGAGCCGAGCCGGTCTTGCAGGCCGAGATCATGATGCACAGGTCGATAAAGTTATCATTGACTTTGCCACTGGCGGTCTGGATAATGAAGACGTCCTTGCCACGCACGGAGTCCTGGATCTCGCAGCGAGACTCGCCGACCGAAAACTTGCTAAGGTTGCGATCACAAGCCTGGATACCCAGAATTTGGCAGATGCTGTCAACCAGCTTGGGGTGCGAGTTGCCGCCCAGAACAACGATATTTCTAACCATTTTGGCAGCGAGGTGTATAGAGGAGAGGGTGTGTCGAGACTCGTGGAAGAGAGAGAGGTCAATTGGGAGATGATCTCGGGAAGTCAAGAGAAAGAGAGAGAAAGGAAAAGTGAGAAAGAAAACAAGAAGAAATTCTGGAGCGGGCCGGTGGGAAGCGGATGCGGCCAAGCGAGGCAAATGGGTCGAAGTCGAGTGAGGGTTGAAGAGGCTTTACAGGTACCACGAGACCGAGATTGAAACTGAGACCGAGACCGAGACGTCAGGACAGCAGCTCTGTGACGAGGAAGAAAAGGGCCAGAGACGTTCAAAGCCTGGAGCTTGCTTGTTGAGGGCGAGATCAACAGAGAAAAAAAAAGAATTAAAAAAAAGAAAGCAATAGAAAAGAAAAACCTCGAAAATTTAGTTCCACTTGTTTTTTTGATGGCGGGGTGTCAGTGCGAGGCGAAAAGCGGCTAATCCCTTATTAAAGAAAAGAAAAAGAAAAAAAAAAGAAAGAAAGAAATTTGAGTGATGCAAGCAATAAAACCACAAACGAACAGCAAAATGGCGCTGCATACAAAACAAGCAGAAAAAAATATTTAGAAGGAAAGAAATTCACAGCAGCTCGAAAAGCGGACGAAGAAGTTTTCATATGCAATTTTTTTTCAGCGGCGGAATTTTCGAGAGGCAGTTGCGATGCGGACGGCAAAAACAATTAGCCAAAGAAAGGGCAATTGCTGTTTTTGTTTCTGTTTGCACTGCTCTTTCCGTATTAGCTAGAAGGTGCCTTCCGTCCACTTTCGGTATGAGGGAAATCTTGGGAGCATCACAAGCTGAATGTAAAGAAAGAGAGAGACAGGCAAACAGACAAAAAAAAAGAACAGGAGGTCTGCCACACTAGTAGCGTCGCCTTTTCTCGGCCACGGCCTGTTTTCTCTGGTCTTCATAGCAACAGCAAGGCCAGACCCGAGAGAGGCCATGAGAGCAACAAACAGGCAGGAGCTTTTATTATCGCCCCCCCCCCCCTCGGGCCAAAGGCAGGAAGTGAAAATTCTTCACGTTCTTGCTGTGTCTGTCGGATTTTACAACTGGCACTTGCATGCTTTGTTTTCGGCTTGGTCTTGCCTTTGGATTTCCTTCATGGCAGCTTCCTAGCTTCCAGACAGAAAGAAAGACCTCTTCCTGCAGTCTGAATGGCGCAATTGCCCTTTGCTGCAAAGCTTGGTTGTGATGCAGCAGGCCAGTCAGTGTGGGTCTGACATGTACTCAATACAACGTATTTCTGAGCATTCGGGATCCTCTTGCTTTCTTTTTTTTTTTTCGGATGAAGGCTTGAACTGCATTCACGCACACGCACACGCACACACACACACACAACGTTCATCAGCCATGCGAAATAAGCAATAAGCATAGCATGCTACTCAGCCCCGTATACAAGCAAAAAGAACCCCAAAAACCCCAAAAAACGAAAAGTTACTCTTCCAAACATCACAAACCCCCAATCAATCACATGCCTTCTGCCAGGCTTCTTTTGTGGGGGCGCTTTGGAAGCTTTTCTCTCCAGCCAATCAACAGACCCGAGTTTAATCAAATCAACCTTCTTTCCCTTTGCGTGCTTGCTGCTTTCTTTCCTCCGCATCCAGAGTCGGACCCGAGTCGTTCCGGGGTCGTGGACCCTGCACCCTAGACCCTAATTACGGCGCATACTCCCAAGTCACAAATTTGCAAGAGTGGAGCCTCAGGTACCTCCAGCGGTTCTGTCTGCTGTCATTTCTCCCCTGCATGAACGTGAAAAGCAAGTCTGCGCGCACAAAACAAGTAAGCCAATGGCGTGTTACGTAGGGCATGGGCGGTGAGTGGCAACAACCCTAACCCTGGAATACGCATCCCCCCTTGGCAAAACGCGCACTGCAGGACGGCTGAGCTGTGCGAGGAGAGAGCAAGCGAGCATTGGAGCTGTAGATGCTCAAGGAGTGCACGGATTTGATCATGAGGGCAGCAGTAGGTCTGTACTGTGTGTAGGCTTTGGGCAAGACTCTGTGAGAGAGCGGTGGTGACATCAGAGAAGGGGGCCTGCTAGGAGCCACGCGGGAGGGCCTGTAAATGTGGTGGAGAGGCCTGTAGTCTCTTACACAGGCCCTGTACTTTTGGAGTGGAAGCCCTGTATCTTTTAGCAGGAGCCCTGTAATTCTTTCCACATAGCCTGTAGCGTCTCCCACCGGCCCTGTAACCCCCTCCACATAGCCTGTAGCCACCCCATGCACCCACCCTGTCCTCGTCCAATTTCCGAGTCCTGGCCAGTCTCTGGCCCTCATGCCGCTGCACAACAAAGCCACCCTGTCCCATGATCACACTTCTTTTCTTTTGTTCTTTTGTTCTCTGGCAAGCCCTCCCCCCTCCCCCTGGGGCCCCAGATCCAGTTCGTCTTCCCATTTATTTCTTCTTTCCGCCTCTTCCTGTGTTCCCGCTTGTCCCCCTTGGCCTGGAACGCTTTTCTTCCCTGCAACAACGACAACAAACAACAAGCTTGCTATAGCACAACAGCAACCGTCTCTGTGGTGATGATTCTGGTCCTTTGACTTTTGCTTCAAGTCCAACTCATCACCGTGCCGCTCCTTATTCGTTGTGTTTTTTTCCCCGTCGGTTCGCCCATTGCTTGGTGTACTATCACGATCCTTCACGGCAGCTTCCCGCCCGCTCTTCACTCCTTCGATTTCTCCCACTCCCACTCGCTCTCGTCCGCCGAGCCTTAGACCCGCTGTGTCTCAGCTATTTGTCCTCCCCCCCCCTCGGAATTGATGCCCTCGAATGTGCTGCGGCTCGGCCTGGGCCTCCTCGCCTGTGTTGCGCCCACGCTCGCCGACGCCGGCACCGTCTTCGCTACCCCTCATGACAGCTACTCGTCGTCCATCGGCGTGCTCGGCTGCTACATCGACACCAACCGTGTGGCCTACTGGCCGGCCAGCGTGTCCTGCACCAACATCTGTGTCTCGCTGACGTACAACAAGACGCGCACCGTCAACCTGCTGCGCATCGACCAGTCACAGGGCGCCTACGACATCAGCTATGACGCCTGGAACTACCTGCTGACCGGCGACTCGGCCGCCCAAAGCCCCATCAGCGGCGGCCCCGTCGAGATGGAGTACCGGGACGTCGACGCATCTGAGTGCGCCGACCTGATCCACACCAAGGACTCCAAACTGCCGCTCAGCGCCTCCAACAGCATCAACTTCCTTGCGTCGTGCCTCGCCGACGCCAACTCGTACATTGCCCAAAACTACGTGCTGTACAACCTGCTCGACGCCACATGCCAGTACGGCTACGACGAGACCTGCGAACTGGCCGACTTCCCCGCACAGAACCAGCCGCAGTGCTCCCACGCCCTTGGCGCGCCCGTACCATGCACCTCGCGGCCCGTGTACAACCTCATGTACCCCACCGGCGAGAGGGTGCGCGTCGGCGAGCCCGTGCCGCCCACCAACCCCAACGCCACGTACAGCTCCTATGCCGCCCCGACCGGCGGCAGCAGTGGCAGCTCGCCCGCCGACTCGTTCTATGCCCCGGAGCAGAGCTCGAGCAGCTCCAGCCTGTCCAACGGCCCGCAGAGCGCCGGCTGGGGCGTGAGGCCGACGTGGGGCGTGGCTGCAGCGGCCGTCGCGGCGGTGGCGGCCGTCGTCGTGCAATAGCGAGAGAGAAAGAAAAAGAAGCGAATATTTCGTCGTTTTATGTTTGTGTATAATGAGCAGATAGATACCCGCGGTTGCCCTTTGTTTTCACTGTATATGAATACGCGTTTTTTTTTCATTGTGTGCGTGTTGAAACTGATGCGTGTCTATTTTTAGACGCGTTCCTGATGGACACTCACGTGACCTTATTGTTTGTACGACGTCACCACGTGACCTACTTACATGCACTTGTATAACGCCATCACGTGACTTCACCGGTATATTGAGCACGCCCGAGATCTTCCAAAGGCCAATCTCCTGGCGTCTAACTACGGGACGGACCACAACCTCGTGTCCAGAGTCTACCAACACCGCTCCCTTCTGTCCACCAGCTTCCACGCCCACGTCCTCTCTGGTCCCAGACAGGACGCCTCTCTCGCCATCTTCCACACCCGTTTTCACACCCGTCTTCACACCCGTCTCCATCTCCTCCTCTTGGTTGATATAATTCCGGGGCTTTCCTCCCCTGCATAGTCATTGTCTTTCGGTGTCAGCGATGATCTGCTCCTGTTCGGCCTTTTCCGGGACCGCCTCGAGCTGGTCTTCCGCTTTGACGGGGGCAGAGGGCGACTCTACGGCTTCAACCAGCTTCTCTTTGGCTTCAGCTTCGCTCTGCTGCCCCATCACAGGCGTCTCAAAGAACTCGCCAAACACGCGCTGCTCAATGTCGAGATCTTTCCACAGAGCGCCCTTGGTTTTCTTGGCCTGGCGCCTGAAGAACACGCGCTTAGCCCACTTCCAGCTCTCGACGCCGACAAAGAAGAGGCCCGTGGCGATAAAGACAATGGCCCACTCCCAGCTGATGCCCTTGTGCTTGAAGACCTTGGTGTTGATGACGGGGATGTAGAGCAGCGGGAACAGCGTGACAAAGCCGAACATGATGGCCCAGAACAGGAACTGGTTGCGCCACAGGCCGCGCGCCCACTGCGCCACGCCAGCCGCCGAGAAGGACGGCGCGGCGAAAAAGGACCGCCGCATGTCCACCATTTCCCAGGCCAGGAAGAGCGCAAACCACGTCAGGCAGGCAAAGGTAGTGGCGCGCGCGCGGAACACCAGGTCGCACGACGCGTTGTAGCTGTCGTTGCACTCAAAGCCCAGCTCGCCGTCGCCGAAGCCAAACACTACCAGGCTGAAGCTGCCAAGGCACAGCCCGGTAATCCAGAGGCCGTACACCAGCATGTCGATGAGGAACTCGGTCGTGAAAATGCCCGTGCTGAGAGCCTGCGGCGGCCGGCGCATGATGTCGGGCACGGCGCGCTCGAAGCCGAGACCCATGTCGGGCATGCCCGACGTGGCCATGATGATCCACACGATTTCAACGGGCGCCAGCGGGAACACAGACAGCCCGCGGCTGTCCTTGAACGCAAGTCCGACCAGCAGGGTGCCGGCCTGGGCAATGTTTTCGGCGAGCACGTGGAGCACGAATTTCTGGATGTTGTCAAAGATGCGGCGGCCTTCTTCAATGGCGGCTACAATCGAGGCAAAGTTGTCGTCGGCAAGCACAATATCCGAGGCATCCTTGGCCACGTCAGACCCGGTCTGGCCCATGGCAATGCCGACGTCGGCGCGGCGCAGAGACGGCGAGTCGTTGACACCGTCGCCAGTCTTTATGGCGGACTAGTTAGCATGTGACATGACCAAAAAATGGACGGAGGGGGGCAGATAACGGATGGGACAGAGATCAGATCACTTACCATAGCTACAAATCTGTTCCGGCGATGGAGAGCCTCAATCATGCGCACCTTGGTCGCCGGCGCACACCGCGCAATCACCAGCGGCAGCACGGGCAGCTGGTCAACGTCCTCGTCGCTCAGCGAATCAAACTGCGTTGCGGTCATGACCATGATCTTGGCAATGTCGGCGGCGACGCGGTCCATGCGAGCCGGCAGAATGCCGACATCCATCGCAATGGCCTTGGCGGTCTCGGGGTGATCTCCAGTCAGCATGTGCACGGAAATGCCGGCCTCGTGGCACTGGCGGACAGCCGGCGCCGACTCGACACGGGGCGGGTCGTACAGGCCAATCAGGCCGCGGAAAACCAGATTGCTCTCGACAGAGTCGCGGGAAACAGTAGCACCGTCCTCAACGGCGTAGGGGTACGGCTTCGAGGCGAGGGCAAGGACGCGCAGGCCCATTGCGGCAAAGGCTTCCATGTTGCGCAGAATCTCAGCCTTGAACGCGTCGGTAAAGGGAACCACGGGGCCGTCTTCGGCGGCCACGTAGCCGGTGCAGGCCTCCATGACGCGCTCAACAGCGCCCTTGGTCAGAGCAAACAACTCGCTGGTGGTGTTATGGCGCACAATCACGGACATGCGCTTGACGTCCGAGTCGAAGGGCAGCTCAGCAACCTCGCTCCACTCGGGGTTGTCGCCGCGCAGGAAGCGGAGACGGTTGTAGTCGAAGCGCGACGCAAACACCTGGATGGCGATTTCGGTGGGGTCGCCGTGGGCGTGCCACGTGTCGTCCTTCTTGACAATGGTGGCCAGGTTAGCCAGCGAGGCGACGGTGAGGAAGTCGAGCAGCGCGGTCTTGCCAGACTGCAGGAGGGCGGTGGGGGAGAGCTTGGAGCCGACGGGCTGGCCGGACTTGAAGTTGGCCTGGCTCGGCTGCAGGGGCGCCAGGCGCAGGACGCCCTCAGACGGATCAAAGGGCGAGCTGGACGTCTCGACGGTGCAGGTGCCCAGGGCGGGGATCCAGGCGCCGCGCGCCACCATCTTGCCCTGGGTTAGGGTGCCGGTCTTGTCGGAGCAGATATCAGTGACGGCACCCAAAGCCTCCAGCGAGCGCAGGTTGCGCACAATGACGTTGCGCTGCACCATGCGCTTGGTGCCGGCGGCCATGGTGATGGTCAGAACGACAACCAGCGAGGCGGGGATCATGGACAGGCCAGTCGCGACGGCGTAGATGATGACCTCCTGCGACGCGTCGAACTTGTTGGCGGCCAGGACAATCAGCGCACAGACGACAGCAATGCCAAAGAGCAGGACAGCCAGCTTGGACAGCTTACGCTGCAGCGGCGTGCCGACGTTGACGCCGAGGAAGCGGCCGATGGCGTCGGTGGTGGTCAGGGTGTAAGCCTCGAGGTAGCGGAAGGGCGTGACCTTGCCGCGGCTGTTGGGCCGGGGCTGGCGCACGTGCGAGTCCTGCTTGCGCAGGGCGGCGGCAATGGCGCCCACCTCGGTGTAGACGCCGGTGGCAAAGACGACGCCGGTGGCGCGGCCCTTGGTCACGGTGGAGCTGCTGTAGGCGACGTTGAGGCGGTCGCCGGGGCCGGTGGAGTCGTTGAACTGCTGGGCGGCGTTCTTGCGCACGGGGAGGGATTCGCCGGTAAGCAGAGCTTCATCGGTCTCGAGGTTGACGGCTTCAATAAGGCTGCAGCAAAGGGGGTTAGCATGCTAGCACAGGGCTGGTTCAGGGTTACACCTGGGAACACAAACGTACCGCATGTCGGCAGGGATAGTGTCGCCCATTTTGACGACAACAAGATCACCGGGCACAATCTCGCTGGAAGGCACGACCTTGCTCTCGCCGTCGCGGATGACGGTGCCGGTGGGCGAGCTCAGCAAGCGCAGCGAGTCCATGGTCTTCTCGGCCGAGTACTCCTGGAAAAAGCCGACGACGACATTGAGGCCGATGACACCGGCCACGACGCCGCCCTCGATCCACGAGCGGATGCCGAAGGAGACGGCCATGGCCATGATCAGCACCAGGGTCATGGCATTGGCGATCTGAGCAACCACGATGCGCAGCGGCTGCACAACGGGCGCCTCGCCGAGATCGTTGGCGCCGACCTCCTGCAGGCGGCGGGCGGCGATGTCAGGGTCCAGGCCGGTCAGGGTGTGGCAGTCCAGCTCGGCGGCGACGGTGGCGGCCGGCAGCGCGTGGGCCGGGCGGGAAAGCGGCATGTTGGACTGGCCGGAGACATGAGCGTCGGCCGGGGTGGGGGCGGAAGGTGGACGCCCCATTGAGAACAGGCAGCGGTGACGGATGGGATGAAAAGATGAACAGATGAAGTGAATTCGCGGTTTATAGAGAGAATACAAGAAGATAATTTTTTTTCGGTTCTTGCGTGAAGATGGAAAGAGCAAGTACTCCACGATACGGCCGGTGGGCAATTGCCCTTTTATGATTTTGTATTTTCGCGTGCCTGCCCTTTTTGCGTCTTTCCTTATCTGCGCCCTCCGTTCCTTTCCTGTCAAGCGGATTGCCGGTCTTGGCACATGGGCGTTCGCTTCACGGCAGCACGCAAAACAAGGCGCAAAAGAAGCAGAGAATTTGGATACAGACTTTAGGAATCCCAGGAAATACGCAGCCAAGAGGGCGGCAAGGTGATACTAGCTAGCGAGCCTGGACTGGCTACAGGTTTACAGACCCGGGAAGGATGCGGATCCCTGCATTTCTTCGCATGAAGGATCCCGACCGTCTGATGGGAGGGTTAGGGTTGAAAATTAGGGTCTATGCAACATGGGCCCGGAGCCGGTGAGGGTCAGGATCGGAGGCTTTGCAGGTCGGGTCTGTCTGCACATCAAGATTAAGCGGCTGTGGGAAGTGACTAACAAGATTGACGCAGGAGAACGAACACGTGTATAAGACAGGACAAAGGAAAGCCACGAGCAGCGGGCAAAAAGCCGCATCCCCCCCCATCCATGTCAAACAAGACCAAAGAAAACATGCCCAGTGCAGCTTCAGCCAACTCGCCACGCACTAAAAGATCGTGATGACAACAAATGACAAAGGCAAAAAAGCACACAGACAAATGAAAGGCTAGACAAGCTATAGAGAAGACAAATGAAACGAAAAGAAAAAAAAGAAAAAGAAACAAAAAAATGTCCGAAAAGAGAGACTCAAACGTACTGAAAGAAAACCTCCCCTCCCCCTGTCCCGCCGCCGCCCTTACTCCCGCCGGTACGCGGGCTGCTTCAGCATGGCCTCCCGCCCGTCCTCGGCCAGCTGCAGCGTGGTCACGCGGTCGGGGTAATTCCGCTTGAACATGTTGGTAAAGTGCGTGCCGTAGTGGATGCCCTCGGCCGGGTGCTGGCCGGCGTTGAAGCCGGGCAGCGGCTTGACCACGCTGTCAAAGTGCGGCTCGTGGAAGTAGGCAAACGCGAAGCGCTCCGTGGTGTTGAGGCCGACCTTGTGCGGCGTCGAGGGCAGGTAGTGGTTCGTCATGTACTGCAGCATGTCGCCGGGAAACACGGTGAACACATTGTTGACCGGCGGCACAAACACCCAGCCCGACGCGTTTTCCTTGACGCCGGCCGCCGACGTGGCCCAGTTCTGTGTCTTTTCGTCCTCGCGCGGCGGGCGGATGAAGAGGCCTGGAGACAATGGATGTCAGCATCGCGACTCGGCACTATGACGTCATATGCAACTATGCGACACAATCCTAGGGTCTGTGGGAATTAGGGTTATGTGACTTACCGCCCACGTCGTTCTGGCTGGCAATAACCAGCATGCCGTAGTCCGTGTGCGACCCGATTCCGCGGCCGTATTTGCCCTTGCCGTTGGTCTTGTTGTTCTGCGGGAATCTGCCATGCTATCTGTTAGTTGGCCGACCGGCCACTCTCGACGTACGGTTAGCCCGGGGCTTGCGGGGGGGACTCACCGGAGGACGCGCAGGTGATGCCAGCCATCCTTTGCCAGGTTGGTCAGGGAGCCGCGCGGGATATCAAGGCCCAGCTCGGCGAGACTGAGCATGATGTCGCCTGTGTTGCCCAGCTGCTTCATGTAGCGGTTGACCACCTCCTTGAAGGCCGCGTTGGGCCACGGCTGCTGACCGTGGCACGGCAGCTTGAAGCGCGGGTCGGCCGGCGCCACATCCTTGGTCACAGTGTAGATCTCGGAGTAGTCGGCGATGCCGTCGGTGATCTCCTCGCCCGAGGCAATGTAGCCGCCGTAGCTGTAGCGGTCGACCAGCGCGGCCTTTTGCGCGTGCGGCTGACGGAAGAAGGCCTTGCTGGCCACAAACGCATCGTCGACTATGCTTTGCTGCGCCGCCGGGATGCGGATCTGCAGGATGCCGTCGCGCCGGAAGGCGGCAATGAGCTGCTGGCCAAGGATGCGGTCGGCGCGGCTGCCGCTCACGCTTGTCGGCAGGTCAAAGGTCTCCAGGTTGCCCGTCACGGCTTCGTAGTTGGGCGGCATCTGAGGGTGGCGCGCTGCGGCCGAGAAAGGGGGAACGGCGGGTGGCTCAGACTCTGGATGGGAGACAGCAGCAGCAGAAGCCGCGCTGGACATGGCCCGCGTACAGAGGGACCAGGTGGGCGTGCGGAGGGCCCGGAGAGATGAGGAGCGAAGAGAAAGTGCAGACGTCATGGTGGATACAATGTGTTTTGTGAGAAAGGACAAGAAACAGATTGGTTGATGGGCTGGTGAAGAAAAGCAGAAGAAGGGAAACGGCAGGAAAGACAGAGGAGAGGCCGGGCTATTTCTAGACGCTGCGAATCTGCATCAGGTCGGGAATGAGGAAAGGCAGCCGGGGGGGGGTTGACTAAGGAGAGTCAAGCATTGGCTGCTGGACGGTCCGGGGAGTGTGTCGACACGCCTGCCCTCCTCTGCTCCACGCCATCTGCGCAAGCAAGTCTCGAACAATGATCCACATTGTTTGCCCTTGTTTCAAAGCCATTGGAGGGCTTGCTTGGAGCTATGGTATATTGAATCATGGGGATGCTCTGGCCTGTACAGGGTCTCTGGTGTTACATTCTAACAGATAGTTGTGCCTCCTATGATCAATCTGCATACTGAATGCGTCAATGCCTTATGGCTACGCCATGAAGTTTAATTTCTCGAGGTCTAACTTGCATGATTCTTGAATTTCATGTATCCTTTTCTGCCCTGAGCCGATTAGCCGGGGAAAGGATGGTCTGTGAGTCTGGTTTGTGATTGGCCCCATCTACAAGATTGGCGCGGGATAAATGCTCGGACCACGATATCCGAGGCGGTGAGGTCAGTCGAGGAGAGCAAGTGGAGGTAATCACGGCAGGAATATTGAGGGAGGGGGGGAGGAGGGGAGGGGGGCACTGTATGTGTGTGTATGTGTGTGTATGTGCGCTTAGAGGCTACTCGGGACTCGGCTTCCATACAACATGGGACGAAAAAGCAACAGCCAGGGAAACAACCCAGCGTATTAGGGTATAAATTAGTCAGCAGTAAGGGGGACCCCAGAACTGTATCTATCGGCCACGATAGCACTATTATAGTTAGGGTTCTACTTCCTTTCCCCCTTACGATCAATCAATTATCATTACCGCTGCATCCTAGTACATAGTACCAGACCCCCTTAGCCTTGTAACTCAGCGCTTGTGTGGCAGTTGCTCGCAGCCTCGAGGGTGCTATCCATTTTTGGGAATTTCCAACGGCAATTGCTGTACCGGTGCTTTGTTTCTTTTTGCTATTCTTTTTTGTTTAGGCAATTGCTCGTGTTTGTGTGTATCCACTAACAACCTTACGTTACACAGTCCTCTTAGTGCCTCACGTTACACAATCCTCTTATCCTCTTAGTGCCTCACGTTACACACGCTTCTTGGCCGCCCCCAACCAGAGACATTCGGCTGAACTTTTTGGGAGCAGCCTACCCAGACTTACTAGTCTTTATTATCCATCTATTATCGTTTGCTGACGACGCCTTTGACTTTTGCATAAGACGGACAGCGCAATTTCCTACCTTGTCCAACCAGCAGTCAGCGACTGGGATGGAGTTGGAATTCGGGCCTGCAAAGGTGTTCACTCTGTGCGTCTGCCATTGATGGTCAGGAGACAGTCCCAGGAAAACAAGAGACGCTTCTCGGGCGCGCACATGGTTGGTTCCGGGCTCCGAAGAGCGCAGGCGAACGGCCGAGTCCTGATTTCCGGTACGGGGGTGGAGATTTGGACTTTGACCGTGGCAGCTGCATGCGCAACGTCGCAGACACCCCGAGTATGTTAGGAGGCGGGGCGGGAGGCACGGCTGCGACTGGCTACCGTAGTGTGTGGACTGTGTATGCTGAAGCACAGCTTGCCTTGCTTTGTTGCCAGCGGCTGGGTGTGGTATGTCAAGGGCGTCGTCCAGGGCCAGGACCAGGGCCAGAGCCAGGGGCCAGGGGCCAGCAGAGCAGAAAGAGGGCCAGAGGTCCCGGCATCTCTGCTCATGTGTCAGATTCCAGGCGCGGCACACAAATCACTGGTGCAAGGCCAGACCAGGTGCGTGTAGGGACGGGTCATTGGCGCACAGTGGGCCGTCTGCTGTGGAACTCGGCGTCGACGTCTGTCTCGGAGGATGGAGGCACGCTCAAGAGTGACTGGGGCTTGCTGCTGTGGGCCAAGTGTCAGATGGGGTATATACAGACATTTCTCACGCAGCTGTCTCTCCATCAGTAAATGGCTTTATTGTGTGGTCTTAGCCGCGCAAGCCGGGGGGAGGCCTTTTGGGTATTTGTCAAAGACCAGCAGCAAGTGAGACGGCGCGGGAGAAATAGAGCGCACAAGCACGAGGAAGAGAACCAGGGCGGCCTAATGACAAAAACTATAAGACAGGTCGAGTTGGTCTCACACAGCAAGACAACTTAGGCGGAATAAGACACAGCCGGACCAATAGTATGGGATGGGGAGGGGGGAGGACAGAGGAACCCTTACACGGACTTACACATACATATAGACAGACATACACACAAATAGAGATAGACATACTGAGTGTCAATTCTTGGCCACTGGCTGTCTACGACACACACAACATGCTCGACGATCTTGGGCACAAACAACGATAGAGACAGCCTGCTTAATGACTTGGTGTATTTATTATTACAGACAAAAGAAATAGACAAAAAAAAAGGTCTTGCATGGGGGGAAATAGACAAAAAAAAAAGCTGATATAAAAAAGGGGAACAAGAGGGAATCTTGACAAAGAAATAGACAAAGAAGAGAAGAAGATATAGAAGAGAACATACGAACAAGTAAACACGTCCGGAATTATCGGCGGGCCGTCACGGCCTCACTGCCATTAACGCCCTCGGTAAAAGAGCTTCATTAAGAACAGCCTCTCGGCCAGAATCACATATGGCGTCTGGCGTCGGCCTCATGCCTGGCCTGCGCGTCATGCTGGTTCCATTCCCACGGGCTTTCGGGCCGCGAGAACTCGGGCATGGGCATAAACTGCGGCACGGGGTCGTCGGGGTAGAAAGAGCTCTGGCGGTGCGCGGGGCCCGACGCCTGCAGCTGCGACGCGTAGACGGACGGGATGCGCACTGCCTCGTCCAGCTCCGACGACTCGAAGTCGGCCGGGTAGCCCGGGTGCAGATTCGGCTGGGCAACGCGCGGCGCGACCGGCGCCACGGTTCCGGGCGTCAGCGGCAGCGGCGTCAGCGGCGCGCCGTTGAGTGCTAGGCCCGGCGACGGCAACGCGTCGACGCCGCCCATCCAGATCATCACCGTGGTGCGGTCGCCGGCGGCGGCGGCAGCAGCGCCCTCGGCGTCGTGCGCGTACGGGTCGGCCAGCTTGCGCGGCGGCGAGTGGCCGCCGGCCATCATGTCGGTGGGCGACAACGAGTAGTCGTGGCCGTCGTGGTAGCCGTAGGCAGCGCCGGCGGGCGCGGGCGTGATGACGGCGGCGGCGTCGTAGTACGGGAAGATGCTGGAGCGGCCGTCGTGAACCACCATGCCGGGCGGCAGCTGGACAGGCTCGGGCGGCGGTGGGGT
>JADILG010000575.1:0-14914 GCA_017591655.1 Thielaviopsis populi
GGGGGGGGGGGGGGTGGGGGGGGGGGGGGGGGGGGGTGCGAAGGGGGGTTGGGGTTTTTTTTAGGGGGGGGGGGGGGGGGGGGGGGGGGGCAAGAAGACGTACGACTGCCAGCTGTAGCAGCTGTACATGATACATAGGACACTGCACCGTACACCACCAAGTCCACAGCACGAGTGCTTCAGCCGGAAAGCCCTCCTGGTCTCTTCCCCAGACCTGACGCTGCCTTGTTTGCTGAATTTTGAGGTGCTGAGCTTTGTGTCGTAGATTATATCACGCCAATATCCCATAATTTCGAAAAAGAAAAAGAAAAAGAAACACAAGAGTCTTTCTGTCCTGGCTGTCGCGTCCCGGCGGACTTGGGAGGGGGGGCGGGAAAGGTAACCCCCAGTCCCCTCGCTACAGAAGCAACACGGCGGCCACAGAGGAACCGCCGCTTATGTTGTGGCGGCCACTCGGCATCAAGCACAGATGTCGGGCTTGATGGGAAATGGGCCGTGGATGATGCCACAAGAGACTCGCGGCTGGTCAGGTCGGACCCGTAGCGCCCGTAGTCTCTCCCTTTGTGTTGTGTTTCGTGAGTATCTGTTTCTACCGTCTTGATCGCATTGTAGTCTCAGATCAAGCAAAAGAACTGCACTCTGTCATCCGATCGGCACGTCCACCGTTTGGACAGTGTAGATCACCTGAAGGTTTTTTTTTTCACCCATCTACGATGACTCTCTCTCTCTCTCTCTCTTGCACGCGCTCTCGTTGTATCCCCAGCGTACCGTTGTAGTTCTACTCCGTAGTACACTCCCACCCGCAAAAAAGGTCAGAGACGCTTCTCCCCCCGTCGCCAGAGCCAGCGCTCACGGAGCCTCTGCTGGAGATGCATCGTAGCAAGCCTTTTTCTCTTCCAAGCCACCCCCCCCCCTGGGTGTAGAGCTCCCCGGCCTTCGCTTCGAGCATCGTCACATTGAGGACAACGCTCATCTGACCTTGACTCTCCCCCTTCGCTCCAAAGGTCCGTCTCTCCCCCTTCTCCGCCCAGCCAGCTTCGCCTCTGCAGCAGACCAACCAACCGTGGGATCACCGCCTTCCTCTGACCTCCTTTTTTCGTTTTTTTTTCCCGGTCTGTCACTTCTTCCTGCTCTCCTCTCTGCTCCTTTGTACACACACATACCTACCAAACCACACGCATACCACACCCCCTCCCCACTGGCCTCAGCTCCTTCAGCTTCGTCCGCTCTTATCTGTCCGCCTGGACACTTGGCGCGGCGGGTGGCCGAGTCGAAGCCTAACTGGCCAGCATGGCCGCTATGCACTGCCTTTAAGGCGCACACAGCTGCACTCGCGTCGTGAGGCAATGCGAGGAACACGCAGAGCCAGTCAGCGATGTGGCCCGCCCACGCACCCCCCCAGTGACTCGATCTCAGGCGGGAATAGTGGAGAGCAGAGACTGGGCCAGTGGTGTAGGGCAAGGGGTGGTGCTATGAGGAGCAGAACAGGCAAGCCAACCCACACGCTCTCGCAAGCCTTGCGCTTCTGGCTTTGCCCAGAAAAGGCATCTATGCATCATGTGTCTCTCTTCCTTCTCGCCTTTGCTCCGCTCTCCCTCTCTCCAGCTCAGATAGGCAGTCAGTAATGCGTAGATGGGACCAACAGCAGCGAAGGAGGAGACGAGAAGCGAGGAAATCGCTCTTTGTCTGTGTAGACCCGACAGTAGCCATGGCCAGTCTACCACAAGAGACCGAGTCTTCTCCGTTACTCCAATCAGCTGATTTGACGTGCCGGAGAGCATTTTCGCGCGTAGTCATGGCCAGTATTCTAGCCAGGCCTCGGGGTTCATGAATCCCCAAATCCTCCTCATGATATACACGCTTCTCGAGTGTATGCGTTCTTTCAGAAAAGCCGGTACACCACATAGTATACTGCTATACAAAGTCGGCCGGCAAGCAGTGTCTACAGTCATGCATAAACGACCTTTGTTCTTCCTGTTGTGGTGTGACGTTACACTGAGCATCTTGGTGTTGCACAAGGATTGACTTGTCAGCTCAATCACCACCCCACCACGATAGGCGTTTCGTGATGTGAAAAAAGATTCAAGGTCTTTGTAACTACGAGGAATAAGTGGGCTCAATGTGCGTACAGATACACACATTTACACCGTGCTAACATACATTTGTTTCATCGGTGTACAAGACACCGGCCACACAAAGGCATCATTTTCATTATCTCAAATACACTCACGCAGGTGAGCTTGGTTGTCGTTATTCCAGCAAATGAAGACATGTATTAGATAGAGCATAGATATAAGGAAATTGAGGTAGTGAGGAAGGAATTAATTCATAAATCGTCAGTAGATAGACTCTAGATCGTATGAAGCAGAAGAAGTAAACAACAGGTGAAGTTACAGAACGATCAAGAAACATAACAACACGACGACAGAAAGGAGGGAGCACAGAGGGGGGGACAGAGAATAAAGCACAATAGCCCAGGAATAAACAGGAATAAACAGCAAGAAATTCAAAAGCCGCCGGGCTCTGCCTGGTATCGTATCGCCATTCGCCAGAACGAAAAAAAAAAGGAAATGTAGAGAAGCAAAAAAGAAAGAAAAAAAAGAAAGCCAGGTGTAGAGGTGTGAAGGGGAGAGGACGCAATCGAGCCTACGCAAAGCGTGCATGTACAACTCGATCGCACAATTTTAAAAAATAAAAAATAAAAAGAACCAAAAAAAACAAACGAAGAGAAATGAAACAGAAATGAAACAAAACAAGAAACGCCTGAGCCCACAAGTATTTCCCAAGATGAAAAGCCACCGATCCGCTAAATGTATCTGCGTCCGCTATGAAAGAAGAGACGAAGAAAAACCAAGGAAGAAAGAAGAAAGAAAAAAAAAGAAGAAGAGGGGATGGATGAAGCGCAAGACCAGAACGATAATGCATGTGAAAGAAACAAGAACGGCTCGCCTCGCAGTTTTGATAGATTTTTTTTGTGGATTTTGTTTGCTTTTTTGTTACACTCGAGGTGCTGTCGAGGCACCGCGCTCCAGGAACTCGAGAAGTTGTTGCGGAGGCACACGTTGCAGGCCGCTGCCACGATCGAACATGGCTGTCGGCGCAGGAGTATAGCCCTCACGCTTCTTGCGGATATGGTCCAGGAGCATGCCGCCGGCAACAATGATGAGGATAAGGCCCAGCGAGAGAGCCATGCCGATAAGAACGACAAAGACAAGGCGCATGTGTCCACCTGGAGAGGGGGAGGGAAATGTGTTAGTACAAAGGCAGAAAGACGTTAAAGACGGTGCGTAGAAATGGCTTACCACTTGACTTGAAGAAGCTATCATTCTGGACAAAAATTCCCGAGATGCTTCCGCGGTTGTTCCCAGTGGCAACAGACAGCAGATAAGGGTCGAAGCCCGTGCCGTCAAACACCACAGCAGACACGGGGCCGAAGTTGCGGAGGTTTATGGAGCCTGTAATCACAAGAACCTGCTTCTCCTCCAGTGTTTCGCTGCTTTCGTGTTTCGACGTGGTCGCAAAGACCTGCAGACTGGTAATAACAGACCCAGACTCCATGTCGGTCGGAGCAGTAGACAGCCACTGCTCGCCCGTCCACTTCATCAGGAATATGCTGCCATCGCTGGATGAGTAGCCAGCAACCCAGATTTGAGAGACGTCGTCAGAGCCCGCTGTCATCAACGACACGGGACCAGGCAGAATGGTGTCGCTATCAGCAAAGACATCCCACGAAATGCTTTTGGCGTTGTAGATGGCCAGAGACGTGCTAGTACTCTCATTGACTTGGAGAGAGCCTCCGACAAGCATCGTGTTATCACTATTCCACAGCATGGTGGAAACTTCTCCCTTGAGAGAGATTCCAGGCTGGTTCCATTGCGAGGCCTCAGTGTCCCAGACGCAAACTCCAGGGCACGGCAGAGAGCCCGCCTGTGTGAATGACCCGCCAACATAGACTTGGCTGGATTCAGGACGCACAGTAATGGAGCTGACAGTCATGTTAGTGCCGGTCAAGGGCGGAGGCTGAACCGAGGTAAAGTCACCAGCCAACAGATCGTAAGAGATAAGACCGCCAATAGTTGAGCCGCCCACGTTGCCAGTAACGCGTCCTCCTGCCAGCAGCAAGCGATCAGTAACAGCAACGGCACTGAAGACAGAGCTGTTGTCGATGCTGCTACCCAGGCCGTTCATTACGTCATTGTTCTCACTATCAATCATGGCCAGGTTCTCAACGTAGCTACCATTGGGAGACACGGCTGTGAAATGACCAGCAAAAATAGACAGGTTGCGGTTACTCGACGAGTAGAACGTGCCTGCGAGAACACCAGACGACTTGAGAGTATCGAGGTTAGCACGCTTTGTGAGCGTGGCATTATTACTCTGGCTGCCGCCTGTGTTGTTCAGGACGTGAATGGTAAAGGTACCAAGGTTCCCATCAGTCAAGGTCACAGCACCGGGAGCACCTAGCGAGGACGAGGTGACAGAGCCAGCAACCAATGAACCAACATCTGTGACATTGTTCACAGCAGCACTGATAAAGCCGTTATACAAAGGGAAGCCCTCCAAGTTCTGGATCCAGTTGCGGGCAGAGGGAACCCACACAGCCATACCATCGGCCTCGGTCGAAAGGAAGTTGTCGAAAGCAAGGCACTGATTGAAGCTTCCCGTGAAAGCAATGACGCGCTCGGTTGAGCGGTTCATGAGATTGATATCCATGGGAACAACGTAGCTGATAGGGCCATTGACACCAGCACCCAGCGCAGACCAGGTTTCGGACTCAATATCGAAGACTCCGACATTTGATAAGCCCTTGACACTGCCATTTGCAGCATTGGCAAATTGACCGCCGGCGTACAGAAGAGAGCCTTCAATGTGCGTCGCTACAACCCTTCCGTTCACGCCGCCATTCACGTTGGTGACATTGCTGGTCACGGTGTTGATTGCGACCACGTTTTTCATAGACTCAGTTGAAAAGTTTCCTGAAGCAAACAGCGTATCGCCTCTAACATCGAGAGACGAAACCACAGAGCCAGTACCAAAGTCGGAGCCAAGCTTATTAATGGCAGAAGATTCAAAGTCACTGGCGTCGAGGGTCGATACGTTGGGGTTGTAATCGTAGAGGCCGTTGAGACCACCAGTCGAGTTGATGAGGATAAAACCAACTCGCTGGGCCACAAAGGTCTGGGTGTCGGTCGTCTGTCCATCGAGGGGAGTAATAGTGACGCTGGGGCGGAAGTCTGCCTTGCTGCTATCGACATAGCCAAAGTAAATCTGGTCGTACTTGTCGTAGTTGTTTGTTTGGTAGAGGGAAGTTGAGAAGGAAGTTTCGCCGCTGGAAGTCATGATACCAGTAATGTTGACCTGGCCACGTGTGGCACAGGTATCATCCTGGATGCACCCTGGAGTGTAAATGTTGACGGTGTAATTACCGGTCTCTCTAATGTCAGGATAGAAGGTGACGGAAGCATCGCCGGAGCTGATGGTGCCGTTCAAGGAGGTGGTGAGATAGTTCGAGTCGCTCTGGCCAGACGAAACAGACGTCCATGTGCCAGAATTAGATGATCGTGAAACGGTATTAGACGGAATCAAGCAGGTAGGCTCGTTGTACTCGTCAATGGCGTAGGCAGTGATGTCATCCTGAAACAGCTGGATGCCGTTGAGGCCGCCGGCAGAGCCATACCACTCGGAGATGTCGATGCGGAAGGCATTGAAGGCGACGGTGTTGACAAAGTGGAAGTCCTGATAGGTTTGGCTGGCATTGTTGCTTAGCGGGCACTCGCTGGTGCAGGAAACGTTCTGGCCGGTAGATGAATCGACATAGGTCATGTTAAGAATACCGTTCAGGGGGAGGGCGGTAAATCTCCATGTCTTTGTACCACGGCCATCGGCGTTGGCATTCCATAGGCGTAGCTTGGTGGGGCGGAAGGTGTATCCGAGCTCGGCCTTCCAGGACCCGGCAGTGTTGTCTTCGAGAAGCCAGCCACCGCTGGAGTTATCGTTGGTGCGGCAGACAATGGAAGTGGGGTCGGAGAATTGACCGTTGCTGGTGGTGGACTCGGCGGTGATGTTGGCAGTCGACAGATTGATGGCCTGGCCGTCAAGTTCGGTGGGTAGGGACGCGTTTCCCAGGCCGGTGAAGGCGCCGCCAAATATGATGTGGTCATCAGAGGTCTTGACAATGGCGTTGACGGGGCCGTTGAAGCCAGCGAATTCGAAGTTTTTGAAGCCGGTGGAGTTGGACCAAGTCAGTGCGTTCATGGACTCGTTTGTTTTGAAGTTTCCGCCGATGTAGACTAGGCCGTTGTCTTCACATAGCAGGGAGTTGACGCGGCCGTCCAGGCCATCCAAGGTAGTGATGGAGCCCGAACTCGGATCAAAGAGGGCCAGACCTTGTGTCTTGTTGCCGTCCAGGCTGGTGAAGTCACCGCCTAGCATAACGGAGCGGGAGTCGGAGAGCTGGCACATGGCTCTGACAACGGCGTCGACTGTTGACAATGTGGTGAAGACGCCATTGGGCAGCTGGGCCATGATTGACTCACTGCCATTTGTGCTGTATGGGCGTTCATTTTGGCCGGCGTATTCGTAGACTGAGATGCCTGAAAAGTCGCCGGTTATGCCCACGCGGCCTAATTGTGAAAAGTCGATGTTGGGTTGTGGTATGGGCGAGAACTCGAGGGCAGAGGCGAAAGACAGAAGCGAAGCGAGAGTGAGGAGAGAAGTTGGAGGTGACATGGCGATGGCGTGGCTTCGACGTGATCGCCGCGACCACGACATTTTCATGGTGGTTTGGCGTCGGTATTTTGGGGGGCGAAGATGAGGACAGAAATCAGATCGGAAGAAAGAAATAAAGTCAAATATCAATAAATATAAGTTCGAATCCGAAAATGGAGAAGGCGAGCCGCCGGGTGGCGCGCCGAGCAACCACGATACAGCGACTGGGACAGATGTGAATAGATGTAGACAAGTCGGACTGGGCTGGGCTGTGAGCGCAAGTAGTCGAGGACGATGATGAAGACGGGGACAAGGTCGGAGTCAAAGTCGAAGACGAGATGAAAACGGGGACAAGGTCGGAGTCAAAGTCGAAGACAAGATGAAGACAAGGCCAGAGTCAAGGTCAAAGTCAAAGGTGAAGACAAAGACAAAGACAAAATCGAAGAAATGGGAGCGCAAAAAACGAGGCTAAAAAAGAGCGACTTGAAGAGAAGAATGACGCGGTCGAAGACGATCGGTACGAATCAAAGGAATGGCTGCTCGTTCTAATAGACTTAGACATGAGCTGGTGAACGTGGGCTGGTTGCTCAAAAAAGGCAAACAAGGATCTCGATTGGCAGAGGAAGAAGAAATAGAGCAAAAATGAGGCTTCACGAAGAAAAAAAAAAAAAGATCACGATCGAAAAATCAAGAGAAAAAAAAGAGAGACCAACCACACAAAAAAAGGACAGCCTACAGAAAAGAAGCAGGGAAAGGGGGAACGGCCTGGCCCAGCGAAATTTCACAGGTGCTGAGTTTCAAACGGGGGGCTGAGCGACAGGGGCAACGGGTGCACAGAACAGAGCAGAACAGAGAAGAGAGGAGAGCAGGGCAGACCAGCAGTAGCAACAAGGCGCAGAATGATGGCCGGTCTGATAGCAGCTATGATGATAATAGTAATAACAATAATCACACCAGCCAGATAACAACTGCTAATAACACGTTCCGGCTGTCCTTTTTTTCTTTTTTTTTTCTTTGTTTAGCCAAGGCTTGCTTCACTGCTTGCTTCATATTCATGGGTCAGACTTTATTAGGTTTCCTTTTAATTACGGGCCCCACTTGTGGACAGGGATGCAGCCGCAGATGGACTGATCCAGATTTCTGTCAAGGGTTTTACACGCCACAGAATCTGGCTGCTCTAATTGGCGGGCGGGGTGCTTGTGTTGGTCTGTACGTGCAAGTGCAGCCACAGTAGCTCTTACTCTTAACCCTTCTCTCTTGCTCGCTTTTGTTCTTGCCCTCTTACTCTCCCACCCTGTTGTCCTCGCAGCCTCCTAGGCACTCATAACACGTTGTTCATCATGCGCAAATTCTGCGCCGCTGGCTGCCCATCGCGTGCCTTCCTCAAGAAAAAAAAAAGAAAGAAAAAGGGCTTCCTGGACCTGCAAGGTGCCGCATCCTTCGGGCCTGCCACAACCACAAGAGTAGCAAGTAACAAAGTAGAGCCAAGTGGGGGCTATTTTAGCCTCTGGCCGGTAATCGCTTCTTGGGACGTGGGCCAACTTATGCCCTGACTACCCATGGACTCAGCCAATCGGAGCAGCGCATGCGAAAGCCTATGACGATTTTTTTTTCTGTTTGAGAAGAAGCGTGGGAAACTTGGCAACGAGGAAGAAGACCTTCGCGTCTACAAGCAAACCTTCTCTTTTTTGTCTTTACATACACACGCACGCACACGCGCACACTGACTTTTTTCCCCTGTAGGGCCGCCTCTCCTCTGCCGGCTTGTCGCTGGGAAAGACAAGGTCAGACATCAGATGGTTGGACTGGAATGTACCATACCGAGAGTCAGTTGGCTGGGTGAGCAAAAGGTATGTGTGTATCGGTCTGTATCTACAGACACACGCAGGAACACATGTCCACCATTTCAGCAAGTCTAAAATAGCTACAGCACTTGTCGCCGCCATGTCTCGAATCTCATGGCCGGGACGCCCCCATTCGACTAACAGTGGCCCAACGGATAGCCCGAACAGGGCGACAAAGAAAAGAAGAAAAGAAGAAAAAAAAAGAAGAGAAAAAAGGAAAAAGAGGAAATATCGACGTCATGGTAAGATGCTTATATCGACACTAATCCAGCCACATAATTATAGCTTTTCTGGTTCTCTTTTGTGTCACCGTTCTTTTTGTGCTTCTGAACTATGAGCCGCAGAATTTACGTAGCAAATGTTGGTGAAATGAAGCCTAGACCAGGCGATGAACACAAGGGTTAGACCGTCCTAGGGTTATAATCGTACGTCCCTTTGGGATGTATTTGTTTAATTCTACTTTTTTCGTATTTCTTTATTACTTTTATATTTTTTGTTTAGTCTTTATGTTTATTTTTTTAAATCTTTTATTTTTTGAGATTTTAAATCTTTTGAAGTTTTAATTATTTTTTCCTTCTCCGCCCCCCCTCTTGGCCTCTGACAATGCACTGTTGATCAGGCACGCCCGCTGCACGGAAGACCGAGAAACGAAGCAGCAATGCAATGTTTTTTCCCCCTGGTGACAAGGACATTATGTACTCATGTACTCATGCACCATCTGCCACGCTTCAAACCCTCAACGTCGTGGCGTTGTACACGTCAATAGCCAACGCATCGCACCTTGACGTCCCCTTCAGAGCCACGCCAGGCAAATAGGCCTGCAAGGGACCTTAATCGCGTGTTATTTCATTTCAGCAGTGTAGCATCCGCGCTCCTTGTCATGCATCTCTGTGCAAACACCGACGCAGTGCTGCCCAGTCTCATGAGCAACAAGCTTACCGTGCTGTACTGTACCGTCCTTTTTTCTTTCTTTTTTTTTTCTTCCTTCTTCTTTTCCTTCTTTTCTCTCCTTTTTTATGACGACAACCTCTGCTGGAACCTGCTCTTCTTTTTCTTTTCCCTTCTCTCTTCCATGCATATTTGCTCGTCGAAGCTGTGGCGTA
The DNA here is from genome assembly GCA_017591655.1 of Thielaviopsis populi. Taxonomy (NCBI): domain Eukaryota; kingdom Fungi; phylum Ascomycota; class Sordariomycetes; order Microascales; family Ceratocystidaceae; genus Thielaviopsis; species Thielaviopsis populi. Next base: position 9,656 of record JADILG010000575.1, read on the forward strand.
TCCAAGTACAGGGGCTGAAAAAAAAAGGTATACGCCGATTGTGCTACACACGTTGTTGAGCACAATACACATCCCATGTTATCTCGTGTTTCTCAATTCTGTCTCACGTCAAGCAACCTGATTGAGCTCTGTTTAATCTGGACACGGAAAGAAAAGAAAAAAAAACCCAAATACGAAGCCTGTAAGCTAGAGATGAAAGAGATCTTCATTTCCAACCATGTTTCTTTTTCGTAGCAACGTCGTACGCACTTTGGCTTGCGTCTCTCCTAAAGGGCGACCTTTCTCCGCCTCTCTAATTTTTGTTTCCTTTTTCTTTGTTTCTTTCTAAGCTGACGGTGGCTTGGTCCCTAGGCCTGTTCCCTGTACTGAGCAAAAGAGCCAGCGGGCCGTGAATGATAGGGAAGCAGAATTAGATGGACCTCCGTCTCCAAACGTGAAAATACCAATCTCTCTTTCACTTTTTCTTTTATTTTCCCCCTCCACGGCCGTCGATTGCTAGTAAAGACAACATAACAGCCCAGCATTACATCAAACACAGGCCATAATAGTTTAGTGGTTAGAATACGTCGTTGTGGTTCTTCAGTCCTCAGTAATCCGACGTGACCCATGTTCGATTCATGGTTATGGCACGCTTCATTTCATTTTTTTCTTGTTCGTTTTTCATCATTCATATTTCACGATGTGCAGTGATACATGTATTTCTTTTTGCTTGTAACTGTTAGTTTGCAGAGTCCACGCTGGATAAAACAACTGAGAGATTACGCAATAGTTTATCTCCTTGTATAGTAAAGCCTTTACCTGCTCATATATAGAACATGCCCATTGTAGAACTGCGAGTCTTTCTGTTCATGACCACGCTACGTATGGCTCAGATTAGGCATGCACTGGATGAAGCGAACAAATAACATCCGGCACGTTGACATCTTGCTCTATACCCATTCCTCAAGCTCTCTTCCCCCCCTGCCCCCCTCTCCCTCCGTATCTACCCCCTCCGCCTCTCTCCCTCCGTATCTACGTCCCCAGACCTCTCAGCCTGACGCCCGCCCCTCACTTATTCCTCGTGTTATACCGGTCTTTATACTGCCTCGGACTCTCAAAGTTCTTGAGCGCCCAGATTCCCACCTTCGCCGCCTTGGCCTTGGCTTCAGCCGCCCTGTAGATGGCCTCGCGCCCGCCAAACTCCACGCCCGTCTTGGCCTCGTACGTTGTCGCTAGGCCGCGCTTCAGCATCTCCAGCCCCACGTCGCGCCGCACCACTCCCCAGCGCCAGCTGAAGACGGTGGCGATCACACGCTCGTACTGGTCGTTGCGCAGCAGGCGCACCCGTACGTTGCGGTTCAGCACGTAGTCCGTCAGCCATTTCTGTGCCTTAAAGGCGTATGGCTGCGCCGGCTTGCCAAAGTGTGCTGCTTCCGGGGCGTCGATGCCGGCGATGCGAATCGAGATCTGTTCGTGACGGAATATGTTAGCAAGATGCTCCCAATCTCCTTAGCCTATTCTTCTTCCCCCCCCAAAACCACATCTGCACCGCCCCTTTCCTACTTGCCTCCCCCCCCAACAACCTTCACATGTTTTCTACCCGCTACAACGTACCGTGTTCCCCTTCAAATCTACCCTCTTCGTCGGCACCTTGCGCAGCCAGCCCCAGCCAGCCCACCTGCCGCCAGGCATATGATACAGCTGCAGACCATCGCCGTCGCCAACGCTCGTGACCCGGCCAAACAGGCTGCGCGAGCGGTACATGTCGGGCTTGATGAAGGTAGTGCGCGGAATGCGCCGCAGATACTTGCCGTACAGGTTAATAACGCCCAGCGCCAGCACTGTCGAGACAAACGTCGGCGCCCAGTCGAGCGCCGCGTGGAGAGGCGGCGACGACGAGGCCGACGGGTCGCTTAGAGATCGCATCCATGAGCTCGATGGTGCGGCGTCACTTTCTTTGGCCCGAGGAGCTTGGGACTGTGACCCGGTGAATGGCCAAACCATAGCGAGAGGAGGGGGGGGGTCCGGTGTGGGGCGTAGATGTTTATATGTATACCGCGTGTTTATGTCGCTGCATATACCAATGTGTATATCTTAACGTATGTATCTCAGGGTGTATAGGCGTTTGCCCGTCGCCGAACTATCGTGTGTGTGTCGAGGGGTTGGGGTCGTAGGCCAATGAAACAATCTGAGAATAGAGTCTCGAGACCATAGCAAATGTATAGCCCTCTGTAAAATATGACTGAGAATGGCAGGTTGTGCTTAGCTCAGAGAGCGCTGCAATTCTTAAAACGAAGTATGCGGTTGAAAATATTGACAAGTTCTAGATGAACCATGTTCAGGGATTTTGGAGATTGACGATATCCTTTATCCCCAGGGTTTGCATTTAGGGTTAGAAACAACAACAACGTCATAGCTAACCATCTAGAGTGGAGAGCGTTGCCCAATTCGCAAACACAACAATCTTAACCCAGGATCACAATAAAACATGAATAAATCTTTGGGTGAGCGATCTAAGCATCAAGGATGGCCGAGTCTGCACGCACCACGTTTGTTTGATATAACGGAACATAAAAGTAAATAGCAACACGTTCATCAGAGTTGAAGAAGGCAGAACAAGCTCAACAAATAACCAAAGAAAGAGGACAGAAACAGGCATAACAGTTGATGCAGGTATAGGACGTGCAAGCAACAAGGTATTTGGACGTCGTCGGCAAATCTAGGCCTGGACCTTGAATGTCCGGCCAGTGGCAGTCTTGCGCTCCTTTTCCTCGCTGTCGGGCCGCGCACGCCGTAGGACTATGTATGACTGTTAGAACGCCAAGGTGGTGGCTGGTGGAAATGTATGTTTCGGGATTCTTACCTTGTAGGAAATCGGCGGTCCGCTTGCGCATACGTGAGTGGATGTAGGCCTTGGAAGCCTTGATGTGATAATGGAAGTAATCACGGAAGGTCTGGATGTGAGAGACCACCTCGTCCATGCGCTGGGGAGTAAGATGGCGGGGAAACAGGACTGTAATTTGTTAGCAAGCGTCTGGTACAAAAAGAGACATACAGGGGTAGAGGACCAGTACGCACCGAAAGTGACATAGCCGACCTCGCCGTTGTTGGCGTTGTGGATGTTGGGCACTCCCTGCAGCTCCAGTGGGGGTTCATTGCGGAAGAGCACCTGAGGCGCATTCTGGATGGCACGGCGACGAGCATCAACAAACTCCTGAATGAACACCTTGCCGTACACTTTGTCGGTTTCCTCGCGGAAAATTGTGCTGAAGATGACAGTCACGCGGTCGTGGCTGGCCTTGACGAATATCGACTCCTCCTCACGGTAGTGGATGGCCATGACTTCACCACCCTCCTGAAGACCCTGGGGCGCTTCCTCGGTGGTGTATTTGCTGGCCTCATCCCTCAGCTTGTAGTGTTCCTGGTACGCGGCCTCGAAGGGCGCAGCCATGGCGTTGCGCTTGAGCAGAGCGAATTTCATGACGAGGGCATCACGTGCTTCTGTGTATTGAGAATATGGCAAATGGTTAGTGTATGCGCGGTCGGAATTTCCAGGGCCCCAAGACGTATCCAAGAGAGCAATGGGCATATAGGTTCAAATAGATGGGTATAGGGAAGGGTAAATGCACACCCTTATCAGACGGAAGATCCTCAAGATCAACCTGGACAGAAAAGTCGTAGCCCGGCTCGGTCGGAGCAACGTAGTTGCTGTATTCGCGCTGCAGAACCTGGTCTGCGCCGTACTTGAGAAGGTCCTTGAAGCATCGTATTTGGATAGATAGCAGGATCTTGGTCTTGGACTCGGGGGTGGAGATGTGGAAGATGACGCCATCAAAATCAGAGACGGTTTGATCGATGTGGGTGGGAGCAGCTCTAGAAACGGGAGGGGGGAGGCGAGGCTGGGTATTAGCGCACTGGGTGAAATTGAAGCTTCGCAAGCTCGCAGTAGCTCGAGACAGAGTGATATGGGGATAACGAGGTGGAAATGCGGCCGGCAACGAGGAGGCGTAGAGATGAATGGGCGTTGCGTGGGTGTGTGGTTGAATGGTTGATTGATTGTTTCGCAGGGAGGACAAACCCGGAGAAGCGCTCGGTGAGCACGTTCTGGATCAGAACATTTTGGTAGTCGAGCAAGAGCATTGTAGGCGAGAGGGAACTTGCGCAAAGGGTCTGGATAAGAAAAAAAAAGGGCTGAGAGAAGAGCTTCTTATGGGAACAGGAAGTATCGGAAGATCAACAAGGCTTCGGCACTGCTCAATGGTGCTCCCTAAGTTGACAGCCTAGGCCAAAATGGCTTGCTAACGACGTCGGTTCTGGTGGGGCCAAACAGCAAGAGCAATCCAAAGCTATCCCAAAGAGGAAAGCTCGATGATTGGCCAAAGCTCGAAGAAAAATGGGCCCTTGTCAGATGACTATGCACGTGATGACGAGAGTTAGGGTCTGATAGGATGATACAGGGTCTGATGGGGTACTACAAGATAACGATAAGAGCTCAGTCGAGGTGAGAGGGCGAAGCAGAGCTCGTTTCACGATTCGGGATTTCCATGACAGTTGTCGGGTAATGGGAACGAAATGCCAAGATGCTGTCACGCTAAAACGAGCAAGATACCAAGAGGATGCCTCCGTTGATTCCGGCTGAAGAAGAGTCCCAGAGAATGGCTACATGGCAAGCAACGCATGATACGACAAGGGCAGTGATGGGTGACCTCGCGAGGTTTAAGGTTCAAACTTGAAGCTGACAGAGCAGAGACGAGACGAGGAAGAAGCAGTGGTGCGCGGGGGAGAGAAACAGAGGCAGAGACAGAGACAGAGACAGAGAGAGAGAGAGAAAAAGAGAAAAAGAGGGAAAGAGAAAAATAGAACAATAGAGAAAGAGAGGCGGTTGAGATAGGCGTCAGCGACCACAGTGGAAACTCGGCGGCACGTGCGCATGACGTCGAGACCACCGGCGTATCCAAGCTTTTTTGCACGGGATGCTCGTTTTTTCTTTTTGCGGTGGGCTTGATCGTATTTGTGTGATAATGTTACTTTTTGCAATAGCGAGATGGAGGAGGGGGGAGGTTCGGTGCTGCCATCAGGCGTGTGTGTGTGTGTGCTTTTGTTTACTGGAGAGAAAGCATAAAGTTCTCGTGGACTCTCTGCCTGTAGAGTAAACAAAGAGAACAAAAGCCATGACAGACAAGTATAAAAGCCGAGAAGAATAGAAAGACAGCAAGATCAGCCAGACAGCCAGACAGCCAGACGGACGGACAGCCGGTCAGCCAGTCACAAAAGACAAGG